>WBMV01002864.1:0-93636 GCA_013396655.1 Campylorhamphus procurvoides | reverse complement strand
GGGTTCGACACCGGCCTGTATTTAATTAAACACCTCCAGCGACCGTGGCTCGAACTAGCTCCGTGGGCAGCTCTCTTCAGTCTCTGGGCATCCTGTCTGCGAAGGAATTCTTCCTTGTGTCCAGCCCTGGCTTGAGCGCTTTATCCCCTCGTCCTGTTGCTTGTTACCGGGGAGAAGAGCCTGACCCCTACATGTCCCCCGCCTGTCCCCACCCTCCTTTCAGGGACTTGTAGAGAGCAATAAAGCCCCCCCCGAGCCCCGTTTTGTCCCCCTCAGCCTCTCCCCATACGAATTGTGCTCCAGACCCTTCCCCAGCCCCACTGCCCTTCTGTGGACCCAAATGTTAACATTTTTATTAGGAAATGTTAACAAACATTCATGTCTCTATTAACAAATTTATACTCTCCACCTTGGGAAATGGTGTAAATCATGTTATTAGGAGATGCAGAGGGTGAGGTGTGTGTTTACAGGCGCCCATGTGGTGTGTTTCTGAGGGGAGTGTACAGCTCAAATCACAGAATCCCAGGGTGGATGAGGTTGGAAAGGACCACAGTGTGTGTCACTGCCCCAGCCTTGCTCCTTCAAGCAGGGTCATACCAGAGCACACGGCACAGGATGGTGCCCAGATGGCTCTGGAATATCTCCAGTGAGGGAGACTCCACACCTTCTCTGGGCAATCTCTCCATGGTCATTGCATAGTGAAGTTCTTCCTCATGTTCAGATGGAACTTCCATTGCATGATTTTCTGTTCATTGCCTCATCCTGTTACTCAGCACCACCAAACAGAGCCTGGTCCATCCTCTGACATCCCTGCAGACACTGGTAGATGGTGATGGTGTCTCCTCTCAGCTGTCTCTTTTCAAGGCTGAACACACCTGGTTCCCTCAGCCTTTCCTCACAGGACTGCTCCAGACCCTTAATAAACTTTGTCCTCTGTCCTTGCTCCAGGAACTCCATGTCTCTCTGGTACTGAGAAGGTATGGAGGACAGAATTGGCTGCTTCTCTCAGAGCAAGGACTTCTCTGTCTTTTTCCTAAAAGGCATGTCTGGCTCTCCAGGAATTCCCAGCGCTGCTGTTTGCTGGTGAATGAGGAGATAAACTGTGGTGTGTCTGCCCTGCTCCCACCCTCCTCAGTACCTGCCATAATCCTGGGCCTTGGGCTCGATAGTGGGGAAGGTGAATGGGGGAGCTCACCCCAAATAATGGCTCTTTTGTGGGACTGTCATAGTGTAAAACCAAGAGAAAAACTTTCAGAAAACATGGTGGCATGTTTAACATAAATAAGGAATTGCAACCTCCTTTCTCACCTAGAAAAAAAAATGAATTCTAACATATATACAAGCGACTATTGCAACCTTCCTACAAAAAGGACACATAATTTTAAATGTATTTAACTAAATGAGAAAAATCCTTCTGTAGCTGGCACAGACCCGGCAGCATGATTTTTAGTAATGTATGTCACGACTATCTTCTTTTTTCCCTAGAAGAGGCAAAGCCACTGCACATGCATTAAAAAAAAAAAAGAATATAAGTATATTCCTGAATAGTTTTATTTAACAGTAGCAAAACCATGGTATTAACTCCCCGTTCCTGGAAGTATTCAAGGCCAGGTTGGATGGGGCTTGCAGCAACCTGGTCTAGTGGAAGATGTCACTGCCTATGGCAAGGGGGTTGGGCCTAGACAGTCTTTAGGTCTCTTCCAACCCAGACCATTATGGGATTCTGTGATTCATTTTCAGCTGCTGAGCTGGGTTGCAGAAATGACCACTGTGTTTAATTCCAGCAATTTAAGCAACTGTTCTTGTTGCAATGCTTTGCCGTGAAGGAAGACTACAGGCCCAGCCTCGAGGAATCTCTGCTCAGCAGCAGTGACACATCCAGTTTCTGGGGAAAATGACTTAAATCTCTGGGGCCTTGTTTCATCCCTGCAGTTAACACATTTAAACATCTTGCTGGGTGTCTTCAAATTGCTGTGTTTTTTTTCAATGTAGAAAAAGCGATTCAAAATCTACCTGCACTTTCTCTCTCCAAAACTAACACTCCCTAAACAGCAGTACAGCCAGGGATACCAGTATTGCAGGTTTCTGGGACTTGTATTTTAGGTTTGCCCGTTCTACTCCTATGACAAACACTTGCACAGGGAGGGAGTGCGATGCCACTGCTTGCATTGCATCCAGTTGTGCAAGTTTCAACCTGCTGTTTGGCTTTGGCTTCTTCAGACAAGTGTCTTGCTGTTCCAAACAGTCCCTTGCAGGTTGGATCGGGCACAGATGAACAGGAGTTGGTACATGTTGGCTGATGGAATTAGTCCTGCTACCTGTGAAGGCTGGGAGCTCCTGCTCCTGGGTTATTATGCAGCTTTATCACAGCACTGCTTATGTTGTAATCCAGCAAGTGCTTGATCTCTTACCCGCCCAGGCACTGCAGGCATTTTTAATTATCTGAGGGTTAATTTGCATAGGTGCTTTTGCTGAAACAATAAATTCATACCTCTGTTATTATTTGGTATGAGTTTCTGTATCAATATTTATATTGGGATAAAACCAAAGGAGCTTCCTGCTAGCATTAAGACAAAGGAATTGCTTCAGAGCAAGTTCAGGAGTCATCCAGCACTAAGAACATCTTCCAGTTCTTCGCAGGGGAAGAGCAATTATAACGTGGTGGGAGAACATGTGCTCCAGTGCCTCTTTTCTATGCAGGGCTGAGGAGATAGAAACCTCTTGTCAGATGAAAAGCACGTTTTGCAAGGCTTGACAAATACAGTGTTCACCCTGAGCCAGTGTGGTATGTGTGCTTTCAGTGCTGCTGAGATTGTTTCTGCACCTCATGTTGTGGAATTCCAGCCAAACAGCTCGCTCTGCATGTTCAGCTGATTAAGGAATTTGGTGCCTACGTCAGTTTAGTGGGGGATCTGCTGTTTGTGGAGGAAGGAGGATGGGAGAACGTGCCAGGAGGGGCTGTCTCTACCCGTGCTTGCCCCTTTGCTGCTGCCATGCAGCTCTCTTGCCCTTCAGCCTAAGGTGGAGAGCAGGAAAGCAGGATGCTGGTAACACACTTGGAGCTGTGTAAAGTCCACACTCTTGCAGGGCTTTGGGAATGGAAATTCAGCTGTACTTGTAGTGGCAGCAGTGCTGTGACATCGGAAACAGGTCCCTGCCCCTGAGCATGGGTGCAGGCCCCACCACTCCCATCCCTGTACCAGTTCAGAGATAGCTGTTACAATCCATGTATCCTTTCTGGTTTTACTTTGGGAACACTCTGGAGTGTATACAGTATCTTCTATCTGTGTTTCTTTGTATGCTACATGAGCTAAATCCCAAATAATCCCCTGGAACAAGGGAATGGTTTCATCTCCCCGTCACAGATAGGAGGTGGAGGCACAGACAAAACAATACTTTGCAGGGAATTACAGTACCAGCCAGTGGAAGATCCAGGTTTTCATCATGACTCCTGACACTTGTCCTTGCCAGTAAAACGTGTCCCCCTTTCAATGCCACAGGATGTTTTATAATAGAGGGGAAAAAAATGTTTTTAGAAGAATTGTTCTACATTAAAAGGAAGCATTTATTTTCATTGGTATCAGCTCAGTGAAGGTTTGACCCTGGGACCACAATGGGAGTTTTATCCTTGACTTTAATGGAAGAGCAATCAAGGCCTCGTGCTATTACATCCTAAAGAAAGGCAAATACTGCAGTTTGTATCAATAAGATAAATGTCTCACAGTTAGTGTAAGCCGCTATATTCTCGCAATAAATGGTTTATTAGATTGATTAAATGTCTTAACTTCACCTCAGCTATTAATCACTTTTGGCAGCTGTTTACTGCTTTGTATACTTTGAAGTAATGGAGATTATTCCTTAATTATCTCATTGCAGTTCAGTCATTGTTTCCTAAATAGTGCCATTAGAATGGTAAATTGCAACAGTAAAACAGTGTCAATACAAAGTTATGAAGTTCCCATTTTATGATGCATTCATAAAGTTAACGCAACCTACTTGAAACGTGGCTGTGATTTCTGCACAGTGACCTATTTGATATTGCAGGAGAGGTTTTGATGAGAAAACAGAAGGGCAATAAATGTGCTGGGACTCTGCTTTAACCAAAGTAAACCATAGATTATTCCCTGTTGGAATAAATGTGCATATCAGAAATTATTGAACTAGTGCTTGTTTGATCACTTTTGGTTTCACCAAGTGCTGTGAATTCCAAGAATGTTATGCCTTTGAATACGTGTTTATTTCTGTGTAAAAGAAAATGAGAAAAACCCAAGTAACACTGTCATTTAGAGGTTACTATTGTCATTCTACAGGATAAGAGAGTACCAAATCAATCAGAAGAAAATGGCTGTTTTATATTATCTTCAGATCTGGCAGCAAGTCATAACGTAGCAGTAGCACAATTTCCATTCTGAGTCCCTTTTTCAGTCAACCGTAACTGTCCTGAAGTTTAACATTGTGAGTTGTCTGTTTCAGGCTGAGTTGTTTGGGAGGAGTTGGTATTACTGTCAAACTGAGAAACATTCAAGAAACCTGCTTTCAAATGCTGTAACAGAAATTGTCTTCCTTCTTGCTCCCCAATAAAGGTTTCGTTTCGTGAAAAATAACATTGCAAATCATGGGTTCTTGTGGGGTTTTTATTCTCATTTTTTTTATTGTGCATATGGTAGAAAATGTGAATCCTTAGCTTGGGTTAAATTAGTGCTGAAGAAGAAATGAATGGTTTTATACTAACAGTAACAATTTGTGTTCAACACCAAATTTTTGTAGACTACTAATCCAGAAACTTTGATAAAGAAACCCAACTAACATGAGGCCTGATTGTGCCAGATATCAGACACCCACGTGAGAAATGATGCCTGAAAAGCATTTGACCCAGTGTGAAGCAAACGTATAATTAAAATTCCTGGCCATAATTTTGGTTCTGGGTTGAATTCAGCTGGTGACCCACAGGTAGAAGGCTCTGAGAGATCATTACCCGGTGACCTACAAGTGACATATCCAGTTCTTCCTAATTGCAAATGCTACACCTTGGCAAGACAGCCTGCTCTCTTTAGCAAGCAACCAAATCATATTCCAGGCTTTTCAAAGGCAGATAAAGTCTCCCATTCATGTTTTCATTGCACCTTCTGCTTCATCTGGTCAAGTTTAAACAGTCTCCTGCTGCCCTAAGATGCTCATCAACATCTTAGAGTTGGAAAGGAGCTGCTACCAGAATTCAGCTGGCAGAGACATTTGTAACAAAGCTCCCACTCAGACAAGACTGAAAATAACTAGTTAAATTCTTTAGCTTAAATAATTTGTCCTAAACCCCATCAGGGCCTGCTCTGAATCTTTCAAGCTCCAGAATCAATACCATAGGGAGAGAAACAACCATTTAGGAGTCAACAGCAACTTCAAGTAGTGCAATTGCTTCTTTATCTGCAGCCTTAAACTGTATCTGTTCTATGGAGAGGTGGTGGACGCCCCATCCCTGGAAACATTCAAGGCCAGGTGGGGTGTGGCTCTGAGCAACCTGACCTGGTTGAAGATGTCCTTGCCCATGGCAGAGAGCTTGGATTTGGTGACCTTTAGAGGTCCCCTCCTACCCGAACCATTCAATGATTCCTCAACATTTTGCTGCTGGTAGGAGGGGAGATGTGGGAATTCTGTGTCCTCAAGGGACCACAGTGGAGACACGACAACAGTTATCAGGACTTCACTTTTGATAGTTCTGCTGCTTCACCTGAGCACAGCAGTGGAATAGGACAGAACTTGGCTTTGCCCTTATCTGGTTACCTGTTGTGAGCACTCTGTTCTCCAGTATCCTGCTGCAGCGTTCCTGCCAATACATCTCTAGAGGCTTGGCTTCCATTTCAGTTTCAGTGGTTGTCAGATAGTTTATCTGTGAAACAGATATAACAACAGCTAATCTCGTGTTATGGTTCTGTGCCTGTTTATGACTCCTATTAATATCAACTGTGGAAAGCCTGGGAGTAGATTTTATAGGGCACTGGGGTAACCAGTTACTGCACTTTCCCCTGAGGCTACGTAGCATCAAGTGTAGCAGCTTGTCCTTTCCAGACTGGGTCATGATCATTTTAACTCTGGCATTCCTTATCTTTTGGGAGTTTGTACTCTTGATATTCTTTCTGAGACATGATTAGTAAACAATTGATTTTGCTCTGTGATTTATACTTACAAAGGTTCCACCTGATTGAGGAGAGGCTCCATAACTAAGCTCTACCTTGTGTACAAGCTTCAGTGAGGATTTCACAGCACTTAAAAGTGATTGACTGGACTTTTGTTGGAGGGAAATAGGATAAATGCATGATGTTTTCATAACTCTGAGAGCTTCATGCTTTTAAATGCTTCTAAATGCTCAGAATTCTCACTTCGATTTTTGGATCCCATTCTTAAAAGTGGGTGTTTTATCCCCTAAATATGGGAAATGTCAACCTAATACCTGATTGAGTGAGACACTGACCAACACAACCATTGTCACATAGAAAGCAGGGCAACAAATACCTTCTTACTGATAGGTACGTGGTGGGGTTGCTAAGTTTATAAGAGCAATGGTCAATACATGCCACGTTAGTGACGCAGTTAATGGTTGCCCATTAAGCACAGTAAACATGGGAAGGTATTTGTCTACCAGTTCTGGGGAAACCAGCTGATGAGCTGTGAGAAAGTCCTGGCTTTGTGGAGGGATGAAACGGGATAAGAAAGTCATGACAAAGGCCTGAAACAGCCCTTGGCAAGGACTTCAGGTCATCTTGGCACACAGAAGAGGTAATTTATGCTAGGAGTCACTACTGAAATCACTAATGTGAGCTATGAAATAAAGCAATAGTATGAATAAAGGCAGTAGAATCTGGCCTAATTGAGAAACAGAAAGAGAAGAGTGAGGAACACAAAAGGTCTTGTGAGTGCAAGGTCCTTTTGAGTCAACTGATAGTCATGGTAAGTAGCCATCTAATTTATTTTTTGAAAGGACTTCTCAGAAGAAGAACCTGCTGACTGTTGGAAAAGCAAAGTCAAAACGATTAAGAATTGCAATGAGAAATTCTAGTCTACGGCCTAATTTTATGCCTTTCATTTCAAATTGCATAAATGGTAACTTAGCTTTTGGCCTTGTGCCTGGAAGAGCACCTGAGAACACACCATTGCATCATCATCGAGAGTCTATTGGCCTTTTCCTAATTATGGGCTGGCTTTGGGGAGTCAAGTGGCTTGGTTGGTTAAGGCTGATACTAGACCTAACTAGCAGTGAGTGACTACCACAAAAAATGCTGGCCTGGAAACCACAAGGTCTCTTTGAAGCCTTTGGAGCTTCCACTTTGGACCATTAGGTGGAAATTTCATTCACACGGCTGCTAGTGGAACAGGAGGGTGTAAGGAATGTGAACAAGCATTTCTCCTGTGGTGGGATGGTCTGTGTGGCTGGAAATAAAGAAATCAGAGTGGAAGTGGGAAGGTTTGAGGGAGGGGAAGTGGACAGATTTATGAAAGGAAGCCGTAGGCATGTGTGAATTCTATGCACAAACTATGAGGGGGAAGGGTGGATGGAGGAAGTGGTAAAGCAGAGGAAAGGAAATTGGACCACAGAAAGGGCAGGGAATAGGAAATCCTTAAAGAAAAGCTCCTAGCAACTCTCTGCATTTCAATCCTAGTGGCTTTCCCTTCAGATTTCAAAAGTGGGATGATCTTCAACACCTTGTTGCCAGAGAGCTGCTTGATATTTGTTGGGAAAAGGAACTTTAACTGTTGGAAAAGCAGGGATGGTTTAAAGGAGTTCTGTGTCTGTGCTTGGGAGTAGTATTGTTCTCTTCTCCAGTTGCCCCTCCTGCTGCCTGTGCATTGAAAAGGAGTCCAGTGGACACCAGGAGCCCCACATAACTTTGCTTCCTGAATATGTAAAGCTGTGGAGGAGCTGCTGCCTGACATGTTCTTGGTGGTCCCCAAAGCCAGAGGCTCTGGTCACCCACCAATACTGTGGAGTAATATCCTACACTTTTCACTGGAGAATGTGTATTCTTGTAAAAGGGCCATGAAATATGTTCTCTGATGAGTATCTACAAGTAATAGAAGGGTCTAAGCATCAGAAAGAAGCCCTTATGTAGAACAACCAGGATGAAACTGAGCTTAATAAAAACATTGGATTGTGAGATCAAGATAATTCAATAATCTTGTTGAAATTAGTCTCATTGAGCTGGATTCTGTACAAAAAGCAGTAGGAAGTGACCCACGGCATAAAGATCTACAGTTCTAAGTGTAAATGGTAATATAATTTCCTGTGGAAAACTGAAGCATAGAAAGAGTAATTCAACTGCAATTACACAGGCAATTTCTGGCAGGGTTGGGACTACCCAGTCTGCTCCCTCTCCAGTCTGAGGTTGAAGGTATCCTTTAAGATCTTGAAAATCAACCCAATAAGGACACAGGAAGGCATATGGTGTGGTAAGTGGTGCACCACTCCTAGAAGACAGGCACAGTCCATAATTCCCAGTCCTGTGTTGCTCCCATCAGAAGCAGAAGCCCCGGGAGGCTCAGTGGGATGTGGGAGCTGAGCCCCGTGAGCAGACACAAAGGACTCACGGAGCGTGTGCTGTCCCCTCATGCAACCACAGTGCTGTCCCCTCATGCAACCACAGTGCAATCACTTGATAAAGAGGTGCCAAGTGTGCAAACTTACCCGATGCTGGGTCAGTGGGTCAGTGGGAAGGCTCAGCTTGTTTATTTTTGGAGACGCCATCCCAGCAGGACACCGCTGAACCGAGATTCTCACACGGGCCATTCCCAACTTGAAGCCTGTCCCAAGCCACCAACTTACTGGGTGCCATGGCTGTCACGTGAAGCAAAGACTGGGCTGTAAGTGGGAGAAATAGATGTAGCACTGTTAGCTGGAGACGTGTGGGCAGGCCTGCCACAGCAACAGACTTCCCACAGCCACAGAGTGGGAGTGCTCTAGAGACTCAGATGCCGTGTTAATTCAATTAATTGCTTCTTCAGCTTGGTTGAGAGATCAAACTATGAAGTACAAACATCTCAAGATTTTCTCTTTGTCAGCCATGGGTAAGGTGTTGTTGCACGTGATTGTCTGTCAAATGTTCAGCTGCAGTCCCTGCATCCTGATGCTCTCAGGGGATTTTCTCCAAGGTTCACTGGACAGCTATCATACATTTCACTTTCCCTTGGGGCAGTAAATGAAACATTTGCCTGGCATACTTGCATTATGTTCACTAGGGGATGTATATATGACTGGGTACAGGCCAAACTGGTATTTAGAGGCTGTGATAAAGCTGGAAAACAGTACAGCAGTGTCTTGGTCCAAGCATCATTTGCAATGCTTTGCCCCTGGCCAGTCATCCCGCGGCTCTGAGCAGCAGGAGTGTACTCCATCCCATTTGCATGCAGGGGAGACTTTGAACTGCCTGAATTTTCCCTTTGGCTGAAGGCCCTCTGCAAGATCCACGCACCATTTAAGTTCTTTATGCATTAGCTTTTAGCAGAATGGTTAAATAATTAAGACAGACCGTTGGCCAATATACTAATAAATGAATGACTTAGGCTTCCACTGGCTGCTATTTATGTGACCATGTGGGTTGTTATTTGCAACTATTTATACTTGTAAGTATTTATACAGCTCCAGCTACAAGCGGAAATAAAGGAGTCATGGAGGAATAGTACTTTTTGGGAGAGTTGGGTTCTGACTTGGTGGGGAACCCCCAGATCTGTCCCTAAGGAGGAATTTGTGGCTGTGGGGTTGGGTTGTATTTGCAGTGTGCCTGGGCCTGAGACAAAACCAACAAACAGCCCTAGGACACCTGCTTGACCTGTACTGCTTTGATTTAAGGAAATTAAACTCTATCCCATAGAGAAAGAGCTGAAATCCTGCTGCTTTTGGGAATGTTATTTCAATGTACTTGTTCAGTGAGTTGGCCTGGTAGTTTACAATTCAGAAACCCCGGAGCATTTGTGAATTGTGAGGGAAGTACACTATTCATTATCTGCTGTCAGGCATTCATCATGCCAGCATAAGCTTCAATCCTCTCATCAGGATGCAGAACATTACTTATGACCAGTCACAGGCCATGAATAATGGCTTAACAAAATGAACAGTTCTCCAGCAATTCAGACCCAGGTTTGTTAATAAAAACTATTCAGAGCCAGATCCTGGCAGCCCTTCATACACACTGAGTAACACCTACTCCTGCTGCACCCTCTTTGGTGTCATTTGCATTTATAGTTTAACAAACTACTTTTTTTATCTGGCTAACCTTGGCTAACAGGCTCATGGAAAAAGCCAGAGTTTGCTTGCACCAAAATAGTAGTTCTTGTCTCTTTTTGCATTAGCACTTGCTGTAGAAACCCACTTTGGCAGTGCTGATGAATCTACATGTCTTTTCCAGATGGGATTTCCACATTGGTCAGCAGCTATGCACTGCCTAAAGCTAAGCAGTGATTTAAACATATCTGTTATTCTTTATGTGGGAAAATTAACTCAAGTGACATATTCTTTATGGGACCTCATGCACAGAAATAAAATGACATGACATTATTCATCCATGTGTAGGATTAGGTGCCGCTCTGGTTGGTGTTTCACATCAACAGCAGGTCTCTCCTGTATATTGCCAAACATACTTCAGGCTCCTGGAAAGTGGAATATAGCGGTGTATTTGCAACCCAGTCCCCAAGTATTGCTCTACAAATGTTCAAAGCAGCTGGTAGCTCAAACTCCCTTCCCCATTCGTAGGAGGCTTCTTAATTTTTTTGCTATTCTGAACTGTGCCAAGGAAGCTGGTACTGCATTTCCAGAAGAAGGGAGGGGTTGTTGGAACTTTTTGTACATGGGCAGATAGTGATGGGACAAGGGAAATTGGTTTTGAACCAAAAGAGGACAGGTTTAGATTAGATATTGGGAAGAAATTCTTCCCTGTGAGGGTGGGGAGGTCCTGGAACAAGTTGTCCAGAGAGGCTGTGGGCACCCCATCCCGGGAAGTGTCCAAGGCCAGACTGGATGGCGCTTGGAGTAACCTGGTGTCATGGAAAGTGTCCCTGCCCATGGCAGGAGATTGGAATTAGTAGATCTTTAAGATCCCTTCCAATCCAAACCATTCTGTGAATCTGTGATTCTATGATTTCATTAGCAGAGAGCTTTCTGGGTAGTTAATGTAAGGTAAAGCTCTGGAAACACTCAACTGATCTTAAATCTTCAATAATGGCATTATAAAACACAGCCTTGGCTGTCATTGCACATACCAGGGAAGACCCCCCAAAAGTGGTTTCCCAGTGCTATTTTGGGGCATGGGATTACTAGCAGATGTGGAGGTGGTAAGATACATCCAGGATCCTCAGTGCATTCCTACTCCTCTAATATTCTTGGGATGAGACTCCCAGGGAGACTCCCAGGGATGTAGTTACCACCTGCCATTGTGGTCAGACTCCTCTATGTGTTTGAGCAGAACTCTGCATTTTGTTTTACATATTCATCTTTTAGAATAATTTTTTCAAGGCATAATCTTCCATAACCAGTTCTTCTTCCCCGGGATCATATTTTGGGAAGCAGCCACAGCAGTTTCACCCCTGGAATGTATTTCCCCATATGTCGGTCCTTTTGTATGGGTAAATCAGGGCTCAAAATGAGGAAGCAAAATCCCTCTAGATCCATGTCAGAGGATCTCTCTATCAGCAACGTCTGGTGCAGGGGAGGCACAGCTTGCTCTGGGTTTTTTTCCCACCAGATTATGGTCTGAGGCAAGGAGTGGGAAGGGAGGAGTGGGGATAAGAGGGAGAAAAAAAGAAAAGCCCTCAACCAGAGAGAAACCAGGATTGCTTATCTCTGTCTCTCCCTTCTCTGCCTTACATTCACTGCCATCAGCTGTTCATCATCTCCTTCTGCTCCCAGGGGTATAAATGTGGGCATCTCTGGGGGAATAAGCTGACACAAAGTTTTGTCTCCTCTTGGAAGTTTTCACCAAATTTTCATTTTGGTCTTTTCTTCAGGCATTGTATGTTCTTTATTAGAGAAAACAGAGGGGGAAATGCAACCCAAACAGCATTTCAGCTTCTCCAGCAAAGTTTCTATTTTGATTTATTGAAAACTTGTCCACCCAGTTATTTATATTTTTTCTGCAAAAGACTCAAAAAATTTCATCCGAAACAGATATTTCCATGGAAACGTCCATCTTTGATGAGATGTCGTTCCTCAGATGTTTCAGCTGAAGAATTTTGTCAGTTCTGGCAGGAAAAAAAAGAGTGTGGGACAGAACAAAGACCACGCTCTCAGGAAAACATGCAATGCTTCAAGTTAATGGGCTAAAATGTCAGCTGGTAAACTGCCATAAAGCCAGAGAAGTCAACCAGTCGACCCGAGTCAATGGAGCTATGCTAATTTACACAGAGGATCTGGCCTTAGATTTTAATAGAACAAGCCTAGCAAGCTGTTTCTCCACTTACCCATCCTCCTCCCTTTTTAATAAGCTCTCAGTCATACTTGGCCTATCCTTTAATAATTCACCCGTCTCTCTTCGCGATCCTTCGTCCTTCTCTGGAGATAATGGGATGGGGTTTTCTGCTTGCAGCCCTCACAGAAATATCATGGACAGGTTAAACTCTGCACAGCTGGCTACTGGCTTCTAACATATCCCTCGTGCCTCTTCCCGGCCTCGAATATCCATCTTCTCTTTGGTCTTTGCTTAGCCAGTGCCAACTGACTTCAATGCAATTTGCCACATATTACGATATAGAGCATTGTACTGTGATCTATAGATCCCAGGATATTGAATTATTAAGCTCACAGGGCAATCAATTACTTTAATGGGAGTTGTGTGCGTCTGGCCACGATTCTGGAAAACAGATCTATGGGATATCTCTAGGACACAATCCAACCTCTGGACCAAGAGACTGCTCTACTGCAGAAGTTCTTTTTGCTTGGGGCCAAACACAATTGGCAAGGAGCACATTATAGGGTTTTTTTTATTATATGTAACTATGGTATGAATGGCTGTGTGTAAATGCTCAGGCCTATGTAACATGGAGCTGTATGAAATAAATACTTGATGGTATCCACTTCCAGAGTCACAAGTTTCTTACCCCATTCCCCTGAAGCCAAGATTCAAAATACTGAATTTTATAAGATCCACTAGACTATTTCTCTTAATCTAGTTGTCCTTTCTTGGTGACCATGTCCCTCCATCTCAGCTACTTCAATTAAACTAAATAGGGAAGTGTTGATGCAGAAACACTCCCCTGCAGAACTTAAAGGCTCAAAATCTTGCATGATTATCACTGAAAAAGAAACAACACTTGATTGTCTTTATTAGAAGCAAATAGTTTTGAGTACCCAGAGAATGTGAGCCCTTATTTTCAGTGAAATATTTCAAATGCTCCAGTTTTTTGTATTTGCTCTTGTTCACGTGGAGAAGACACCATGCAGAGCCTGAGATGTCTCCTCTGTTGATGTCTCAGGAACCCATAGCATGGGATGCACCTTTTGCACACCTTTTTCCAGAGTGGCTGAGGTGCTGTTTGAGTGCTCCAGGCACAGAGCTGCATCTTTCAGGGAAATAAAAAGTAATGTGTATGAATGGTTCCCTTCCTGAAGCCCTGTGGACTTTGCATTGATTAAGTCAGTGTTTTGGAACAACAGAAGTATGATTGATGTCATTTGAATTTCAGCTCAGCATCTTGATTGGCATTCTTATTTAATGACTTTTCCTTATTTCCTGAATTTAATTGATGGTTGTTGCATTTATTTCTGAAGAACATTGCTTTAATTAAAAAAAATCTCTGCTCTACCAAAATTAATATTCACCATCTATATGGCACTAAAGGTGTGTGGTGAACATAGAGAATAATTAGGAGCTGTAAGAGGACAACTTACAAGAAGATGATTATGAATATGTAATATAGGAAATAGACTACAAGGAAATTAAACCAATAAATTTATGAGTGAGTAATTGACCTCTGAGTAAATATGAGTGTTCTTTCAACAGCAACTTGACATGTTGTTAACCACTCAGTATTTCAGAACATTAACCACCCTTTTAACTAACCAGTTCTTTGCTATTGCCAACGATTCACTCTCTGGAGTTGCTTCCTGTCTCAAAATACACGTAGTGCCAAAGCTTTGGGGTAGGTGGGAGAAAGGTCATAATCTGTGTAAATCAGCCAAAGAAAATGGTTGTAGGGACTAACTAAATCGACTTCCAGAATTACACTGCTAGAAATGAGATTTTATTACCACTACCAAGTGAACTCAGGTCTTTCAATCGTGGAGGCATCAGTCCAAAGCTGAGATTTTCAGGGTTGATGGTGAAGTTGCTGAAGTCAATTTTCAAAATTTTCAAACTTTCCATTTTCCCTTCAATTTGGTGACCAATTTGGTATTGTGACTTTAAAGAGCATACGCTAGAGATGTCAGCCTGTTCCCAAGAAAGTCCCAATATCTTCCAAATGAGAGGCCTGATAGAATGAACAGATACATTAGCCAGAAAAACTGAGCTGATACCATTTGTATTTGAGAGATTGTTCCCAAGAAACACAGAGTGTCCAGGAGTAAGGGCTGGGCCTTTAATTCTGCAATGGAGTAAATGGGATCAGAATCCCCTGAAGGAAGACCAGCTGGAGCATGGTCCTGGACAACGGTGTATAATGGGTGTGTATTGAGGATAATGATTGTTTTCATTCCAGAGAGAAAAGTTACTCCATCTGAATATGCTAAATTACTGCCAGTTTTACACCAAGGAAACTGATAATAAAGATGTGATACCAATGAAACTTTGTCTTTTCTCTTCTTTCCCATTAGCTGGTTAGTGCACCAAACATTTTTTACATCATAGAATAGAGGGCAAGCAGTTATCTGGAGAATGTAATGATCAACTACAATACGTGACTGATTGGATCAGGAGGGTAGTGTGAAAGATGAGGTTCACTTGCTGGCCTTGGCCTCTTTGTTTGGCAAAGAGAGATAAGAAGACAAAGCTCAGTTTTATGAGAAGTTAACAAATGACTAAGTAGATGAGAATCTCAAATCCGATCTTTATTTCTTGTGATCCAAGTAATTAATGGATGGTGTTTGGAGGTGGTAAAAGACCAAACACAATAACTTGGTTATCTTCCCCTTCATCTCTGCTGGAAAGTGGAGTGGTGCTGCTGGGAGGTGCTGTCTGTATCGGTGAAGACCAGGGGGTTGGGCACTGAGTTCATCACCCTCCTTGGCAAGTCTTTCTCTGCAGAGCTGTAGTCTGGAGGAGCCCATACACACAATCCCAAGTCACACCCTGGGCTGTCTTGCTGAAGGTCAACAAGCTTGAGGAGTTAAGTTTATGAGCCATAGGAATGAAATCACGAGCTTACCCCAAAGGAAAGGGGTGGACGTGCTCTACTTCAGCACAGCTTTTATCAGCAGGGAACAGTATGGTCTCTTCCCTGGAAAAGGAGAACAACTCTTAAGCTGAAAGCAAGTAGTCCAGAAAAAAAATAAAATTTAATCCAGTCTTTTTTTTTTTGTGATGATGGGAAGATTTTAAAGGATGTATCTATGACAGTGAAATAGTGTTGAGTCTCTAGAATTTGCTTTCTATTGTTAGAATGATCCATGGCATGATTTTTTTTGCCCACGCCACCTAGCGCTGTGCTAAACAGTCTCCAGTCACTGTTGGGAAGTTCACATGAATGAGGGACCTTTCCCCATAAGCAGTTTGGATGAGGTCACCATTTTCTGGAGGCTGAAGGGCTTTAATAGTATGGACACAGCCAAAGGGTGGTAGTTGGCTTCTGGACCATAAAATGCTCCCTGGCACAATTTAGCCCGCAGGATCTGAGGAAGTTACCTCTTCAGCTAAGAATAGCCAGGATAAGTTGTAAGAGGAAGAGAGAAGAGGGGAGATCACACACAAAACCTCCACACTAAAAATGACAAGACTGTTTGGAAGATCTGGCACCACTTGAACTGCAGTTTCATACTTTCTGGAGCATTCTGCTTTTTTTTTTTTCCAGTGTTTGTGGAAAATAACAAGGCATGATGGAGATTTTGAATACAAGAATTGAGGGTGTATTTTGAGCCTCTGTGGCTGTGCCCTGTTTCAAAACAAACAAACAGCAGCAGAGATGTAAAGGTCAAGTTCAAACTGGGGGCAAAGACTAAGATGCAAAAGGAGGGAGCAGCGGTGCAGACTCCAAGGAAACATCCTTATGTACCTCTTCTTACAGGTAAATACATATTGGTCTTGATAGGTGAACATGGGCGTACAGGCTTCATAGAGATGAAGAGAATATTGTGCAGAACTAGAAATCTGATGCTGGATGGGTTTGATACTGAAGTTCCTGAGAAGGGACTTCTGTGGAAGGGGAATTTGGCTGTATGGGTATAGAATTCAAAAGATAAAAATATTTTATTCACAGGAAGAGATAGCAGGACAGGTTACCTTTGTTTAATCAAGGTTAATGACTTCTAAGTATTTAGATTCTGTCTTATATGTTCTGCATCCTAAAGTAGTGTTAAATATAATGGGCCCAGTTCATTTTTACTGGCACAAATGAGAAATAAACCTCTCCACTCACTTGAGCTTCTACTGCATGCAAGATCAAAATCAGAGCCAGAGGCATTTGGAGTCTGAAAGAAATGTTTTTGTTTTTGATGTCTATTTTTGCTGCCTCTATTTAGAGCAAACATAGCCAGGACTGGAAGTGAATACAATGTCTCTGAAGAGGTGAATTATTCCCAGCCAATCTGTAGTGGCAGAAATGTGGTACCTTATGGCTTGAAATAGACCATCCTCATTAACCACATGTTGGGCCAAACTCCATTAATTTCTACAGCCCCTCAGGGCTGAATTTAGCCCATTAGAACAAAGTGATAATATTGTTGGAACCTATTTTTGTGCCCTGTGCTGTAAGTTGGATATTGTGATACAGCATAAACTAGCTAAAGCCAAGATGTTTTATGCTTTTGGGCATTAAGTAGTTCCTTAGTATTTATCCATGCTTTTCTCAAGAGTTCCCAACAGTACTAATTAGTGTACATTAACGATGGCTGAAATTCAGGGAGAACTAATGCAGCAGGTGTGCTGGGGGGTACTTGTGGTGCCTCCAGAGCCGTGTCCTCCTACAGGGGTTTGAATTGAGCTGTATGATGTGGTGCTCTGTCAGTCAGTGAGCAGTGGGACTTTACTAGTGGTAGTGATTGTGGGAGTGCCGGTGATATGGAGTGAAGGAAAACCAGGCAGGACTCTAGGCAAGACTACTGAAGTCTCTGTCGTGGCCCACCTAGGGCTGTTGAGCTGTATGTTGACCCATGCATGTTTTAAACTAAAACAAGAGAGATATACATGTTGGGAAGAAATCCTTGAGTATGAGGGTGCTGAGGCACAAGAACAGGTTGGGCAGAGAAGCTGTGGCTGCCCCATCCCTGGAAGTGTCCAAGGCCAGGTTGGATGGGGCTTGGAGCAACCTGGGCTAGTGGAAGGTGTCCCTGCCGATGGCAGGGAGATTGAAATGAGGTGATTTTTAATGTCCCTCCCAACCCAAACCATTCTGTGATTCTAAAACAGGTGGCCAGACCCTTCCCACAAGGAACACTGGGAAGCTAAGAAGCAGTTGACATACCTGGTCTGTGTGCTACTTTTAAGCCCTCCCCTCAGTTTGTCTTTCCATTGGTCACTTATTCTGTGGCTTTTGACCATCTTAAATTTCTGGTACATGTCTCACAAGCTCAGGAGTATCAGGCACTGCTGGTGTTCAACTACACAAATAGGACTCGTCAAACTTCTACCAAACATCCCCAGTGTTCCCAAACCATGGTCCTCTCCTCCCACTGAGGCGAAGGTGGATGCCCTGCTGACATGTGATGGTTTGTTGTTACAGGATGCTCTTCTCCTGTGTTGTTATTCCCGTGGCAACGCCAGCAGTGATTGGGCACATCCCCCTGCCTGATGCACACCCAGGCTGTGCCACGCCAGCTTTACACCTGCTGGATAATTGCGCCCTCGCTGCCTTCAAGATCAGGCATGTGAGCTTCAGCCACTCTGAGAACAGCTTCACTGGAGCAAGAAATCCGCTTAAAGGGAGAAACAGGGCAGGCTGTGAGCTGCTGAGTCATTCCACAGCCCTCCTCGGATAGCCAGGATAGCCTTCCACAGACACACAGGATCAAAGGTGAAGTGACCTTGTGCATCGGAGGTGAGGCAAAGTCCTCCACACGGGCTGGAATGTGCATTAGCTCTGGAATGCAGACAGGCAAACACTGCCTCTATTAGCAGCTGTAGGCAGGGAACTAAGATCATCTGCATCTAAGGGGGAAAAGCTCCACATGTGTCCAAATCCCAGAAAAGTCAGTGGAAAGTCTCCCACACATTGTGACTCGGTGCTCTGAGAGAATACTCTTAAATCTGTTCTTCTGCCCAGGATTGTGGTTAGTCTGGGTGATACTTAGTTTTGGTTCACTGTGTTTTGAAGCTGGATGAAGCTCCTGGAAATCTCTAAACCTCTCTTTAACTTGCTAAGTAGGAAACTTTGATCTCATCCTGTAATTCCACAATTCTCATTATAATCTCCAAAGAAACACTAAAATGCTTTAAAGGTTACTATTTCTCATCCCATTTCCAGCCCACTCTGTTTATTTCAATGGACTAAATATCAAGGTTGTTATTTCTGGGTGTGAATCCCTGGTTCTGCCCTTGCTGATTTCTATCCCCCCTTCTGGCCTTGGCAATTAAACTAAGCAACCTTTTGGCTACTTTTAGAAGACTTTCTGGCAAGGCCTGTTTCACTGCCTTGTCACCTGGATCCAAAGCAGGAAAGAGCTCAGTGCAGTTTGCCACCTCTCCTCCATTGCTCTGAAAGGTGCAGGACAGAGAACACAAAGGTGTTGGCTGAGATGAATGAAGGACTTGCTGTCTCTTCAGATCCTTTGCTCAGTTTTGGGCTTACAGGTGCTGCTACAGGGTAAAATCCATCTCTCTTAACCTCAGGCATCTGCAATGCAGGCATTTCCTTCTGTGTTGTTATCCTGAACCCCCTTTACCATCCAGCAATGTTCCTCATCCTAAAGGAGACATTTGCAAGACATGCCCTATTGGGTTATGCCCTCAAAGACCCTGGTTATCTCCATGGACTCTGATGGAGTCTAATAAATCAGCTCAGAGATAGACTTCTAAGTCTGAGACATCCAGATTTAATTAGACACAGATTCACTCAGGCTCAGTGTAGTTTTCACTGGATCTCAGGATTTTGATATCATACCTCTGTCCAGTCTTTTCCCTCCAGTAAGTCACCTTTGCAGACAGATTTGCCACTTTCCAAGATAGGATGTGAATTTGGTCCCTAGATAATCTGCACATAGGACCTGTTGCAGAACTCATGCTATCCACAAGTTTCTTGCCCTGGGACATATCTGCCTTTCCACCATCCTCTAGGAAGTATTTTGTAACAGGGGAGTAGGAATAGGATGGTTGTGCTTCTTTCCATTACTGCCTGGGACACCACCACTGACCAGAATGTCCATGAGCACAGAAGCCAGCAGGGCAGAAAGCCCAGATGGGCTTCCCCAGTACCTAAAGGAGCTACAATAGAGCTGAAGAGGAACTTTTGTCATGGACATGGAGTGATAGGACAAGGGGGAATGGCTTTTAACTGAAAGAGGGCAGTTTTAGGTTAGATATTAGGAAGAAATTCTTCCTTGTGAAGGTGGTGAGCCACTGGCTCACCAGGTTGTCCAGAGAAACTGTGGTTGCCCCATCCCTGGAAGTGTTCAAGGCAAGGCTGGATGGGGCTTGGAGCAACCTGGGCT
The DNA here is from genome assembly GCA_013396655.1 of Campylorhamphus procurvoides. Taxonomy (NCBI): domain Eukaryota; kingdom Metazoa; phylum Chordata; class Aves; order Passeriformes; family Dendrocolaptidae; genus Campylorhamphus; species Campylorhamphus procurvoides. The sequence continues at coordinate 73,868 of WBMV01002864.1, read as the reverse complement.
AGTGGAAGGTGTCCCTGCCCATGGCAGGGGGTTGGAAGAAGACGAGCTTTAAGGTCCTTTCCAACCCTAACCACTCTGATTCTGTGATGCCCTCATCATTCTATGATGTACTTGCAGAACAGGAGGGCCACATCCAGATCATGCCCTAAAACACACCATGGGATCCTTAGGATGAGAGGCACTGTACAAACATAAAGTATCTCCATTGATTATGAATGGCAGCAAAAGGGAAATATGTGATTTAAAGCAGTGCCAGCTCTGCATTAATCACAGATAAGCAGCCCTGGGGCTGTTGGTCAAACAGTGCTGCCCACTCTGCACTGCTCACATTCAAATTAACTGCAGGGGAAGGGTATTTTTTTCTGTCAGAGACACAGGGATCTCAGTGTTCCTATATGTCTTTCCTACAGCGATAAAAACACGGACATTGCTGACATGTTATATTCCTCTTATCTGGGGTGATTGTGCAATCCCATGGGTGTAAATCTCTGGCTTCCTAGAGTGATGCAAGAAGCTCTGCCTCTGCAAAGAGTGGGAGCAGTTTGGCATAGCCCTGCCCCGCACAAAGCCAGAGGTGTGACTTGTCAGCAGGAAAACCATGGAAGTGATTATACAGAAGGTGACAAAAGGTTGGAAGTTAATGCAGGGACTTTCCAGGAAAGCACCATGCAGTCTCCACAGCAATTCCTCTGCTTGCCATGTGTCTTATGTAAGGTAACANGCAGAAAGCCCAGATGGGCTTCTCCAGTACCTAAAGGAGCTACAATAGAGCTGAAGAGGCACTTTTGTCCTGGACATGGAGTGATAGGACCAGGGGGGATGGCTTTTAACTGAAAGAGGGCAGTTTTAGGTTAGATATTAGGAAGAAATTCTTCCCTGTGAAAGCGGTGAGCCACTGGCTCACCAGGTCATCCAGAGAAACTGTGGTTGCCCCATCCCTGGAAGTGTTCAAGGCAAGGCTGGATGGGGCTTGGAGCAACCTGGGCTAGTGGAAGGTGTCCCTGCCCATGGCAGGGGGTTGGAAGAAGACGAGCTTTAAGGTCCTTTCCAACCCTAACCACTCTGATTCTGTGATGCCCTCATCATTCTATGATGTACTTGCAGAACAGGAGGACCACATCCAGATCATGCCCTAAAACACACCATGGTATCCTTAGGATGAGAGGCACTGTACAAACATAAAGTATCTCCATTGATTATGAATGGCAGCAAAAGGGAAATGTGTGATTTAAAGCAGTGCCAGCTCTGCTCTAATCACAGATAAGCAGCCCTGTTGGTCAGACAGTGCTGCCCACTCTGCACTGCTCACATTCAAATTAACTGCAGGGGAAGGGTATTTTTTTCTATCAGAGCCACAGAGATCTGAGTGTTCCTATATGTCTTTCCTACAGCGATAAAAACACGGACATTGCTGACATGTTATATTCCTCTTATCTGGGGTGATTGTGCAATCCCATGGGTGTAAATCTCTGGCTTCCTAGAGTGATGCAAGAAGCTCTGCCTCTGCAAAGAGTGGGAGCAGTTTGGCATAGCCCTGCCCCGCACAAAGCCAGAGGTGTGACTTGTCAGCAGGAAAACCATGGAAGTGATTATACAGAAGGTGACAAAAGGTTGGAAGTTAATGCAGGAACTTTCCAGGAAAGCACCATGCAGTCTCCACAGCAATTCCTCTGCCTGCCATCTGTCTTATGTAAGGTAACAAGAGACTGACTTACTCATCTGACCTCCCAAAACCTCCCAACCTCCCAAAATTCTGGGCAGGGCTGTCATGCTGCAGGTTGCTGCTACATGATCCATCTTTGGAAATACAGGCCCATCAGGAGTGCTTCCAAACCGTGTATTTCCAAGTCCTGCCGACCTGAGGGCTCTGGGAATGGTTGTCAGCTCATGCAGCTTCAGGGGAATGAATCAGTGATCAGGTGCTGCTTTAAACACCCCATGTTAGCAGAGACATGAGGCTGGCAGGTAGGAGATGGGACCTGTACAAGACCTGTGTCCTTCTAGAGTGGCAAACTAGAAGGCAGGTGAGATACACCAGGGCATCTCAAAGGGCTTGAGATGACTGTATTTAGGCACCCACATTCCTTCCTGCACATCTACGCCCTCAGTGCCTCCACCAGAGCTGGGCTGTTTTTCTCAGCAGCAACATGAATATTTTCAAGGTGTGCTTTAGCCAAACTGTTTTTGACACCTCTTTCAGTGAGTTGTTCCCCAGACACCACAGACTGTCATAACTAGATTTCTGTGACTGCAAAGGGAACTCAAATTTAGACATTTACATGCAATCGGCCAAACTTCATCCCGGATCTGGTCTGTCTCACACTGACATTAACTTAATACCAAGAAAACAGCAATCCACAGACCTGATTTTCCTTGTAATTACAGTGGTGTTGATGAGATTAGATACAGAACCACCACTTGGCTGTTGTCCCCCCAAAGTAAGCTCTGACAGATCTTCATTATGGTAATGTTTTCATGGCTCCCTGTGTAAAAACAAGAGCTAAGAGTTATTTGTTTGGATTCAAGCCAATTGCAAACAGCTTCAGTTTTAACAGGGTGTCCCACAATGCTTTCAATTACAACGAGGTGAGTAAGAGATGTTTTGTTTTGCTGGTGATGCTGAAAGATAATTACACACGTCTATATTGTTCCCAATCTAATAAAAAAGTTTCACTCCATCCCAGAGAAAACATTTCAGTTCACTTTTAAACATTTTTTGCGTTAAGAAGAAAAACAGAGGGGAAGGAGATCTCTGAACAAAGAGACATTTCATAGTGAAATCCATCTCAAGCAACTTACGTTTTTTAATTCTAAATGAATTCACTTGGCAAAATTGACAGAAATTCACAGTGCTGCTGCTTTTTTTTACCAAAAAAGAGCATTTATGCCCCCTAAAATACATCCACACTGTTGCAGCTGCAGCAGTCAAAAAGCCACAGGGCTCTGGGACATTGCTGGCAGGGTTGGAGGGGCCTGGGATGGTCCCTGCAGGTTGGTGGCAGCAAGTTGACAAAGGGCCCTTGGAAACCTTCCCTCCATGATAATTCCACAAGGTAAATGTTCCTGGTATTATTTGCAACACAGTCATATGTCACAGCAAATGCCAGGTACAATAAGACCCAGACAGCAAAACTGAGTATAAATAGATGAGGGAATTCCTGGCATTAGTTCTGGAGCAGTTTGGGACTGGAACAAGTGAAAAGTACAATTTCTCATAAAAGGAAGTTTCCTGTAAGTAAAAGAAAATCTCCACCATTTCCCTCCCCCTCTTCTTTCTCCAGATTCCACTTTTTTTCACCAGGGACAATCTGACTGCTTCAAGTGAGTTCAACCAGAATTTCATTTTGCTGAACTGGCCTGATTTGGGATGCAGACTGACCTCTGAAAGGCTGAAATTTCCCACGGGAGCAGAAATTGTCTGAATTTTGCTCCTCTCTGGTTACTGCTTGCACAGAAATGGCCTAAAGCAAACAAACAGCCACTCTCCTGGAGCAGAGAGGAGAGCAGCCTGGTAAGTAGGTTAATTTGGATGGGGTTCCTGGGTGGCAGCTCCTCGTCCTCTCTTCTGCCCGGGGAAACCTGTGCAGTGATGAGCTCTGCAGGCAGGGCAGTGACAAGCTTCCCTTCAAGGCAAAAATGAACTTACACATTTATAAACTCAGAGATCCTTCCCTACAGGAATCATTTACCCTCCAGGGCAGGCTGGGGTGGTCTGACACAGCTCCACTGACCCCAACACAGCACCCCAGAAAAAGGATCATCCCATTCTAGATGTGAGAATATTCACTTTCAGAACAAAGCTCGGTCCCTAAAGGATTTTTTGTAGGCTCCACGAAGCAGCTGATAGCCCAGATGGGACTTCATAGCTGTGGCTGGATTCTGAGAGGCTGCCAGCTGGTGATGCATCCCCATTTGTGAGGTAGCAGCACTTTACTGGTGAGGATCAGCAAACGTGCCAAAGCTGGGAGCATGGGGGGATGTGGGATGGACACGTGTGACTGGCTCTGGATGGAGGCAGCTGGTTTCTCCTCATTGCCTCTGTCTCCATAACACGACTGCAAGGAGACATCAGCCTCCAGAGCTGAAGAAAGGCTGGGGCAGGGTGGCCGTGGGGCAGCTGGGGAGGGGGGAGCTGGACCCCCATGTGCAGAGTGCTGCTGGAAGGCTTCTATCCGTACATACAGGGCATGGGATGCAGGAACAAGCGATTCTGCCTCCTTACAGCAGAGACAGATGTGCCCTCTGAGCACTGCAGCCCCAGTCCTGAAGGGTTTGTGGCTTTCCATGCCAAGCTTCAGCCTTTCCTCCAGCCATGCTAAAGTAAAAGTCCTTTACTTCTCATGTGGGGAGAGAAAAAGAAAAACGCCCTGCAAACAATTAAGACTCACAATCCCCCAGTGAACTAGGGAAGAATTATTTCCTCATTTTTACCTGTCTGGAATATGACACAGAAATTAATTGACTTCTTCAAGGTCACTCAAAGAGTCAGTGGGAGATTTGAAAATGGGACGCAGGAGTCCTGACTGCTGTTCCTTTCTAACCACTAGATACCCAACTTCAATTGCTAGAGAACCTGCTCCCAGGCTTTACAATTTTGATTAAAGATTCAAAAAATATTGGAGCTTTCAGGGAAAAATAATTCACTGCAACTTTACCAAGTGATGTATGATTGGGCACAGCCTTTCTGGGAATACAAGCACTGTTTAGGAGGAGCTGCTCTGCTCTGTGCTCTGCATACACATGATCACCACTTCCAACCCCTCCATCTCCACCAGCAAGACCCATCCCAGCCAGGTGGCCCAGCAGCCTGACTGACTCACTGTTACCCTCTAGTGCTGGACTGGAATCTCCCTGGGAAACACAGCACTCCAGGCAGCACAGCATTGTCCTCTCCACTCCCAGACACCCCAAATTCCAGTCCTGGCCACAGTGACTCAGTGTAGGGTGCTGAATTCCAGCCCCTGGATGGTTTGCTGAGGCACTTTCTCTGCTCTCATATCCCAGACAGGCAGATTTCTCACATGCATGTTGGTAGCGTGGACAAGCTTTTTGGTTCACTTGATTATGCATCTGCTGTGGGCTTTGTTGTTCTTCCTTCCTTCCTTTTTATTTAAGATTCTCCCTGTCATCTTGAGTTTTGTTCTCCAGACGTTGTTTGCTGTGGTTTTGGTGGAGGGACCAGTAACAGGTTTGCCCACAGAGAGGCTGATGGTGAAATGCCTGCCAGGAGCAAGTAGGAAAAACTTGTTCTCTTGGAAACTCCTATTTTTATAGGGAAAGCACTGCTGGTGGGAGAGGCCAGAGTTTACTCCCAGTCTGCACCAGTAAGGGCTCAGACACAGGAACGTGGTGAAAATGCGGCAGAAAATGCTTTCCTTGAGAATATTGTTGTTGCTTTCCAAACAACCAGTATTTTCTCTCCCTGCTGAGAAAGAAGAGGTTGAACATCTTGAGAGCAGCCTTTATGGGTAGGGCTGAAGTCAGCCCATGGGGCAGGGAGCAGAGTGCTGGGATCTGGCCAGGGTGAAGTGAGGAGCTTGAAAGGGGGGTGGTTTTCTTGGGGAGGGTGGAGAAGAGGAGTCCTTGCAGCAGCAGAGCTCTAACCCTCCTCCAGCTTTCCTTCCATGGGAAGAGGATTAGCGTTTTTCCCTAGTAGGATTTGTCAGTGTTGGGTACCCAAATTAGATGTCAGCTCGCCCTAACCTGGCCACAGCCCTGAATGCCAATGATTCAACACTGGAAATACTAGTAAAGCCACTTTCCTTTTCATGGCTTTCTGTTGCTTTTCTTTCTTAATGAGTGCCGCCAATTCCATATTTCACACATGCCAACATGGATTAGAACTTGCTCCTTGGAAAAGAGGCCAATAGTCACATTGGCTGTGGGCTCAGTGCTGTGTAATCAAGAGCTTGCCCTGGCCCCTGACACATGTGGACCTGTTTTTCTGAGCTTGTTTATGGCCATGCATGACATACAGCTTGTGGTTTTCTGTCCTAGTGCATCTTGTTTGACTATATTTTATCTTCACGGAGTGTTCCCATTGATAGAATAAACATTGATAACTCATATAAATCATTTACCCTTGTAGATCCTGTGATAAAGCATGGGAAAAGTGTCTTGCCTACACCAATGAACTGAGCAAAGCAAACATCCTGGAGGATAGGTAAGGAGCATTTAGGAACTGTATGGCCAGAAACAAACTCTTTGACTCTGCACACTTGTATACACATGCCACAAAAATCCACCCCCATATTCCTGCAATGTGTTCAGCAATGCATTCTTGAGTAAGGCATCTGTTCCTGAAAAACATACAGGGCACTGTTCAGTTGCCTAAATGGAGGTGTAGGGGGTGTTTTGGGGTTTTTTTTGAGATGCTGTGGGAATCTGAGGCATCCACACAAATCTGGCAGGAAATGGTGCAGGCCTACAGGCTCCCTCCCTCTTGGAGCAGTTGCTGAAAGCTGGGCAAGATACCCCCAAGACCCTCAAGAGGTGTGAGATAGAGATGCGTTGTCAACAGGGTTGAGCTCCCTGCATGATATGAAAGGTGGAGTTCAGCTCAGAGATGGAGACAGCTGAATTCCAGTGTCTGTAGGACTGTGTCACATGAAAAGAGTGCATATCAGTCCAGTCAATGGACCCCATTCATTTGGCCAGAACAACTCTGTTGGCTACATTAGGAAAGACTCAGTTTTCTAACCATTGGCATTTTTTAGTTTGTGAGATGCTGGAGCCTAAAACAGGCAGCATATATACCATGCATACCTGTGGCATCTGCAGTGATAGACATGACAAAGGACTTAAAGGAGGCCCAAGTCTGGATAACATCAAATTCCAGAGAGATAGAGGCCTCCACAGGTCTTTTACCATGTCTGCCAGCAGGTATGTGTGCAGATACCCAACACACCCAAAGAGCAGTAGGCACTCAGTTTGGAACCTGAGTTCACCACCAAAATTGAAGTTCATCTCTCCTAACCAGACATTTAAAATATAGTTATATCTAATGTGGCCACTCCCAGCTCCCTTTGCCACAGGTGGTAGGAAATGTGCCCTCCAAGGGCATGATTTATCTGCCCAATTTTAGTCGTGTCCTCTGGGAAGGTAAGAACTGTCCTCTGGTTCTCCTGACCACACAGACCAGGTCTCTACAGGGTCTAAAAGGAGCACAGCAAGACAGGAGTTGGTGTTGGCTTTTCCCAGTAGATACAGACATTAATCAGAAGAATTGCATCTTCAGGAGATAGACAGTCCACCAATTCCTTTGATAGATTTCCCCTGTGACTGGTAATTGTCTCATCTGAATTTGCCTGGCTCAGTTTATGTCCTGCTACTCTTCAGTAAATTGAAGGATCCTTCAGGACTGCAGTGAGTCACATATTCTGATCTTCCCATTGATAAAATAAAGAGCTGGAGCTGCTCAAGGCCTTGAAGGATTGCTTAAAATTCTTAAGAACTGAGATAACACATGGTTGAGCACATTGTTTCCGTCAATGAGGACAAATGGAGCAAATTATTAAGTAATTCTGCGTTATGAGATAACTGAGTTAATAACATCATCGTGGTACAGCCATCTACAACAAATCACATCAAAGCGGTGTGCAAGCCACTCAAGAATGGGAGAGTTTCACTGTGTTATCAAAGTGTGTGTGTCCAAAGAGAGCCACAAAGACCAGTAAATTGAAGAGAGAATATCCAGTGGATGTAGTCACAGGAAGGCTGTTAGCATTTTCTGAGAAAACAGAGAGAAGAGCAATAATTCATTTGGCTGTCATGTCTTGACTTACCTGGAAAATGGATTGGACCTGTGAATTCGAAAAAAACCCATTCAGTTCTTTTTAATAATTTCTACAGAAAAATAAAGACTTTCTCAGTGAACAGCATTGCACTGCAGAGATCTTGATCCTACAATAAGTTCTCCGGGTGGGAGCAACTCTGGATTTTCACAACTGCTTGAATAGACACTTTTCTTTAAGCATCATGACCACTTTCCTCATAATGTGTTCTCCTATTGCAGATTTCGGAGCAGGACGAGGAATCTTCTCTGTCTCTCCCTTTGAAACTGCTCATTGGCTTAGAAGAGGTGATGGGAAAGTTCAGAAAGGGAAGGTCTAAAGGTAATTGTGTGGCTAGCAGGTGGTCTCTTCTCCTTCAGAAAGGGTCCAGACACCATGGCTAACCTCACTGCTCATGATCTTGGCCTCATATCATACCAGAGAGATGCTAAGATAGGCAGATAGGATACCTGAAGTAAGTAGGATTTGAGGATGAGTGATAGAGAAGTCTTTTGATGCTGGAAACAAGAGAAACCCTTGAACTACACCCCAGAAAAGAGTGCTAAGGCACCACTACTCTCTGTCACCTGGCTCCTCTGATCCCAGGTGGAGTCTCTGTGCATGGNTTCCCAGCCTGACCTTGCAGCAGCCTCTTCTCGAACTCAAAAGCTGACACTGCTGGTTGCTCTGTCTCCTACAAACTCAACCTGTGCTGGAAGGGAGCTATGAGACCCATGGGAAGCCCCTGGCATGTCGTGTTGTGACCTATTACAGCAGGAGACCTTTTGCAGGTCTTCAATGTTGTGTTGGCCACAAGACAACAGTGCCAGGGTGGGCAGATGTGATGCTCAGTGTGCTGCACACTCCCTGGTTCAGCTCAGTGTTAGAATTAGTCATGTTTNGAGTCTCTGTGCATGGCTACCTTTCCCCTCATCACTCTCATTGCAGATAGTGTAAAAGAGAAGGTGGATGCCATTCCAGATCACATAATCATTACAGAATCATTAAGGCTAGAAAAGACCTCCAAGATCATCATAGGTGATGTGAATAAGGTGAACAGATCTGTATCATGGCCTTGCTATGATGATATGTGTGGGAAGGGCACGTGGAATTGCTGTGCCTTGGTTTCTCCATCTGCACAGTGGAGCTGGTAGGACACTACTGAGCATCTCCTGAGCTGTACAGCTCTAGCTGGTCTAACTCAGACCCTCTGCTGGTGTAAATCGATTCCCATGGTACTCACTGACAGAATTCAGGCAAAGCACACAGAAATTCCCAGGCAACCTGTGAATCCCATCCCTGGGTCAAACCCCACTGCCAAACCTGGGAGCAGGAGAAGCAATTCCTTCCCAGAAACACCACAGTGTTACCCTGGGGAGTGGAAAAGAAAAGAAGACCATGTGCCATGCTCTTTCTGGGCAGAGTTTAGCTGAATTTCAAGCAGCCTCACTAACCTTCCTCCATGACAAGGAATGTCACTTGTAAAGTGTGTAATTTGTGCCTGCAGGCTCCTGCCACCCAGGTCACACACAGATGTGCCCTCCCTGCTGCTCCATCCTCTGTGAACGGATGTGGGTTTGGCATTGCCTGGCACCCCAGTGAGGCCCCCACAGACCTGAGGCCTCTCTGTAGCATGTGTGAGATGATGGGCTTTGGGGAGGAATGAATGTCCCCCCGGCCCCTGTGGCCACCTCCTTGTGTGGCTCCCTGCACAGGGCTCAGGGTGCTGCTGGTACTGGGTGTCTGCATCGTCCAAATTGTCAGCTCTTGGGGGCTGTGAGCCCTCAGGGTCTACTGGTGGAGAGAGTTCCTGCCTCTTCTTGGGCAGATATCCCTGGTTTTGGCCTTGGGCTTGTGTTCTTCCCAACTGATAGATCACTTCTCTTCCCTAGGCATTGCTGTGTTGGCAGCATGGACAGTGCTCGCAGCACTCAGTATCCCAGCCTGACCTTGCAGCAGCCTCTTCTCGAACTCAAAAGCTGACACTGCTGGTTGCTCTGTCTCCTACAAACTCAACCTGTGCTGGAAGGGAGCTATGAGACCCATGGGAAGCCCCTGGCATGTCGTGTTGTGACCTATTACAGCAGGAGACCCTTTGCAGGTCTTCAACGTTGTGTTGGCCACAAGATGACAGTGCCAGGGTGGGCAGCTGTGATGCTCAGTGTTAGAATTAGTCACGTTTCAATTAAAAAAATAAAAAGCCCTGATCACACTAGCAATCAACTGGTTTTGTCTTTTCTTGTAGTGAAACCTTGGTGGAGTTAAATAACTTCATGGCACCATCCAACTAAACTAGTGTTAAACAAGTGCCTCACGGGAAGTGAAACTTGAGCTTCTCCAGTGAGCCAGCCCAGCAAATGCCTTCTGAAGCCTGTTTGTAAACCAAGCAGGCACAGGGCTCTCCTGGAGGTCAGGGAGACCTGAACGTGCACTGATGAATGAGAGTCAGGAACCACTGCTGGGTGATCCTCTGAGACACTTCAGTTGCTGATGGGATTTCAAAGACAACATGAATGAAAGGTGCTGTGGTCATCACTAGACACTCTTGGCAGGCTTAAGGCCCTATTTCCCGATCAAGAAAAACGAAATTTTACATCTTTTAGAAAACACTTCAAGATCTGCTTGTGCCAAATGCCTTAGAGAAGCCAAATATTGCTATTATTATTTATTCAAATGCCAGAAATATGTCCATACCTCGCAGCAGATGTATGCCATCATAGAGACCTGGCAATCCCATCAGCCAAACAACGACACAAAGGGAGGATCCATGCCTCCCTAGCTGTGCAGTGTGCATCTGGGGGAGGTAAGTGACTCACTCAAGCCTATGCAGCAATATGTGGAAGAGGCGGGACCGATTCCGGTGCCGCATCACTTGGGGCTGTGCCTGCAGTAAAGCTCAGGTTGACAGAGCAGTGAAGTCCTTACAGTGAAGGCTCCTGAACCCCTCTGGTCTCCATGCAGAGCTGTGATTGTGCTGGAGTCTGTGGCAAGAGATCTTCCTTCTGTATCCCTCCTAACAATATTTTGTTCTTTCTTCAGCCCACTCATAAGCTGCTGAATCCCTGCTGGCACCCAGCCTGTGCATGTAAGTACCTGTGACAGAGAAAAAGTTTCCTCTAAAATATTATTGGGATCTAAAGTACTTGTATACATTCTTCTATATCTTCTTTTAGGTGAAACACACACTTTGAACCTCTGTTGGGAAAGGAAGGAAACATTTCCGTTTGAAAGCCTGACACATTGGGCTTGCCCAGCCAAATAGTGTGTGAACAGAACAGGAACTGAGTCCCCATCAGATCTAATGTCTGTCCTTAATTAGACATGCTTTAATCTGTGGTGATTAAGTAAATTAGAGTTCAGTGGGAGGAGGGAAGGTGCTCATCCCCTTGGTGAGTCATCTTCTTGGTGGCTCCACCATGGGTGCCAGCCCGAGGGCGGGAGGAGCGGATGCTCCTGTGTGCAGTCCTCCAGGCAGCACCGAGGTGAGCTGGCAGAGCAGGCTAGAAAAGCTTGTCTTGTTGAGGGTTTGGTCACAGACCAAGACAGGGCCTCAACTTTCACACAAGTCAATCTCATGCTTTCTATGAAGGGCACTGAAGATATGTTTCATGTCCCAGGGCTGTGCTCTGCAGGCCTGTCACTGAACTCAGGTTCACCAAACTCTGCAAATTCCCTGATGGATCTGCTCCTGCTCCCACTGAAAACCTTTGGCATGAGCTCAGCTGAGATCAGACCTAGATTTGTAGAGGGAAAACAAGTTGGAGGGGGTGGGCGGGGTTGAGGAAGTATTTTTTCTACATATAATTTTTTCAGGTACTTTGCATTTTGTCATTTCATGGCTGAAGCCCTTCCTTAAAAACAGACCTATGACCTAAGCAGGGACTCTCTTTGCAAGGCTTTTTCCTATTTCTCATTTCCCCCACTTTGTGCCACAGAACTGGTCCTCAGTGGGTGCCATTAATAAACAAATCCTTCCTTTGTCCCCTCCTCCTTCAAGCCAACCCAAGGAAATGAGAGAGCCCTTTAGCAAGTCATTATTAAAGTGATGATAAATATAGACCCTTGATGGAGAGCTGAGGTGTAGGAACAGATTGCCCAATTTTCTTAGAGCAATGGAGACATGCATGTCATTAATAAAACATCTTATTATATGGGTTTTAATTATTTTTCTCATCTCGGTGGAGATCGTTACCTCTGCTTACATGAAAGAGCAGATAACTTGATGAAGGTTCTTGTAATAAGCATTGTTGGAGCCATCATCTGCCAGAGTATCTTGGTAATTAATGGTTTGTTTAAATTCCAGTGCATAATTGTCTTCGTGTTCTTGACTGTGACTGTTGCTTAGATCCTAATGGGACATTTGTAGAGAAAAGAGGAGGGCAGTGGGGGTTTAATTCATCACAAATGCTCATCAGGCAGGTGAACTACAGTGGTGTCACATCCCAGTGGTGAGAATGGATGTCATCGCACAAGGAAACAACCTCTGCACTCACTGGGTCCTTCCTCCTCTACAGAACACCATGAGAAGACCTTTCTCCCTGTCTTTGCTTTAGCCCTGCAGCTTATTTGTGCTCTGTCTCACCTGATTTTATTGTGAGGCCTGAAATAGCTGGGTCTTGTGTTCCCCACCCCCAAACTTGGTGCTGACTCAGAAGCTTGGTGAAGTAAATAAATCCAGTCATAAAAAGGGGCTTCCAAGCCTTGTAAATATGGGAGATGTTTTGAAAACATTACCCAGGCGCAGCTTGAAATCCTCAGAAAATGTAAAAAATAAGTATCCTGCTAAAAAAAACCTAAATAAAAAATGATTATGGCATGTATCTCGGTAGATGCAAATCCTGAGGAGATGAAGGGACCTAGGGCTCTGCTCACACTGCTTTGAAGCCAATGGGTCATGGCATCAGCTGTGTCAGGACTGTCACTTTGCCACCACTACAGCATTTAGTAAAATTGCAATTTGACAAATCCTGAAGTGCAAAGCTAATTTCAGTCAATGACATCCCTCTAGGACTAGTAGATGGGTGCACATCCTCACTCAAGAGGTTAACACTGTCAGAGGAGCAATAAAAACATCACTGAAAACATCACCCTTTCCATGCCTGGAGAGGAAACAGTGAGAAATTCCTACTTGGAAGGTGTCTGTGCCACAGGAGGCAATGACTAGAGCTGGGATCTCAAACAGTAAATAGAGGGGTTTATACCTCAATGGCTTTATGACCTCTAATAGCTTTCATGGTTCTCTGCTATAGCCAGATCTCATGCTTCAGGACAGAAAGCATCCTGACACTGGGAAAGGAGTCTCTCTTCCACATGCCACAGACCCCCACAGGTGACCAAGGACAAGGTGCATCATATAAAACTCCCCCTGAAACACCCACTACCACTGCCTGTTGGGTATTCCATTTATCAGCCAAAACGTTGAGTAGCTGCCAATTACAGTGTGACAAGTGAGTGGCTCACAATTGTATTGTTGATTATTTTTGGGAAGCCCCCTGTTATTGTGGTGACAGCCTAGAAGGAGTGAGTGTGCTGTCTTAGATGTCTTTGGGCACTTGTGTTTGTGGAAACGTGCTGGAAACATGGACTGCTGCCATTCAGCTGTGGCCCTGAGCCAGTGGAGCAGCACAGAGTGATTCTGAGTGATGACTGGGAAGAGGGGGAGCATCACCCATGGTGGCCGTGGGTGAACACCTCACCAGTCAGGGGGGACTTGTCTGAGTTGCTTCAATCAACTTCTTATGAGTGTTCCCATGGAAATTTGAGCTCTGGACATGTTGGGATGGTGGGAATGCAGAGAGGTTCTCTCTTCCCAAGGTCTTGCCCTTTGACAGATCATCAAGCAAGAACCCCTTTGTGAGTTACCATGGAGGAGTCAGCTGGCAGAATAAGGCCTAAATTTAGCTGCTTTTTAATAATAGAATCCTAGAACAGTTTGGGTTGGAAGGAACCTTAAAGATCACCCAGTTCTAACTCCCTGCCATGGGCAGTGACATTTTCCACTAGGCCAGGTTGCTCCAAGCCTCATCCAACCTGGCCTCGAACACTTCCAGGAATGACAAGGAACAGCAGCATTCCTCTCCCTCTCAAGCACCCGTGGCTGCTCTCTTGTGTTAACTGTCCTCCTCCTCCTCCTGTTTCTGCAAATGCTGTACTTCGAAAATAGAAAAAGGAGAAGAATGAAGGAAAACAACTGCTTAAAAAGCCCTGTTTAAAAAAAAAAAAAAAAGGGAACCTAAGATATAATTATGCCTCTTGGATGATATTTTCCTCTGGAAAAGTACTAAACATGTTCATGTGATGTTCTAGTGTGCAAGTATCTGCAGCACGTCTCCCTCCTGCTCGCTCTCCCTCCCTCTCTCTTGCTCTCTGTTCCAGGAGCTGCCAGCATGTACTGCAGACAGACCTGGAGACAGCTCAGATGTGAACCCACAGCACTGCTGGGCTTGGATTTAGGGATTGCTCCAAAAATCCATCGAACACAGACACAGCATTTGACCCCAGGAAAAAAAAATTACATTTTGAACCCTCTTTCAACCATAATTTGGATCTCTGGCTCATTCCTAAGAGCTTTTAAAGGGAGGAGAAGAACTAATGGAATTGTAGATTAATGGAATTGGATTGGGCCATCCCTGCTCCCATCATATCCCCGGGACAAGCACCCAGAGCTCCCCAGGAGGGCAGGAGCAGCTCCCTGTGGGCTGGGGGATGATGTGAGTGGTGGCAGCGATGAGGGACACAGCACCATGGTTTAAGTGAGGTCTAAGATAAGCACTAGAGGCTTTTGCAGCTCAGTGGCACATGAGCCAACAGATAATCCCCCTGGCTACGCTCGCTCCCTCTCCCTGCCCGATCAAGCCCCTCTGTTAATTGCGCTGTCAAAGCTCTGCGGGGAAATTCCCGCTGCCTTCCTATGGAGGCTTCTCCTGCCACACTCCTGGGGTTAAAGGATCCAGGGCTTAATTTATGCACTGTTTTCAGACTCAGGACCTGCGCTTTGCCTTTCACTTCTCCCCTGAGAGGGGTTTGCAGTAGCTGAATTTCAAACCCTGCAGCAAATCACCGTGTTTTGCACTAAGTTAACACGAAGCTTCGGGTACTTAAACATTTCTGCAGTCTTTGAGTACAAAAGTGGTCTTTTTTCCCCTTTGCCACCAGACCCTCTGTTGATCAAACCCTGCTCCAAAAAATTTGAGGAATGAGCCATGTTGCTTATTCCTTCCTGGCACTTTTCATGTTTTTAAGAGCAGTTTTCCCACCATGTTGCAGAAATACTCAACACTAGGCACAGTCCTTTGCAGGTTCTTGAGAACCCAAGCTGGATTTAAGGGTGGTGAGAAAACCAGAGAGCAGATTTGTGTCCCAAAGCTCAGAGCTTCAGAGTTGGATGTTTGCACATCTCAGCACTGGGGACCTGATCACTGACGCTGCCCTGTGGGGTGGGACCTTGACACAGCAGCCTCAAGTCCTCCACAGGGGTTAGATGACCCCAAAAACACATAGTGTGTGTATAAAGCTTTTATTCCTCCTAAAAACTGAAGCCTCACATCTATCACAGCTCTTCTGAGACAGCATTTTCTTTTAGGTAACTCTTAACCTGTCAGGAAAAGAGATTCAGAAAGAGCAGACCTTTCAGTGAGAAGGCAGAGCTGAAGAAAATGGAGATGCCAATAAAAAATAGGAAAAGGAATGTTTCCATCTTTTAAAAAATAATTTTTTGACCCGTTTTTTTTTAAAGGTCCTTAAAAATCAACCAAAGGCTCCTCTTTTCAGCTGCGAAGGTGTTGTCCTAAATTCAACCTCCCGTGAAAATTCAAGCTGCCTTGTCCTCACCAGGGTTTTAAATTGAATTAGTTAACTGAATTAGGGATGCTCTTTGCTTTTCTGTGTTTGGTAGTGGCTGATAAGCCTGCAGCCTCAGAGAAGGCTGGGTTTGATCCCAGCTGCTGCCTGGACCTGTGAGTGGAATCGGTTAACCGTGTGCAGGAGAGCCCTCCTGAGCCAGTCCCTATTTCCTCCATAAATGATACTTGTGACAAATACCTGGTGTCATTGATATTCCATTAGTTTCCTTCAGTGAGAGATCAGACAGCTTTAAAAAGCCAATAAATTCCCACAGATTGTCTCTGAAAGGGAGAAAAAGGATTCCTTGGCAGGCCACACACCATTAAGTCCAAGCAGTGAGCAGTGTTTTATGGTTACCAGAGCTGAGGTCACTACTTTTGGATGGGTGCAATTAAGATTCACTGATGCTACCAAACCCCCACTATTCTTCAGGTGCTGGGGCAAAGACACCTTGCTCAGACAGCAGCAGCTTCATCTTGGAGAAGGGACTTTCTGCACTGCTGCAGTTCCAGGCTGTGCTGGTCCTGGGAGCATCCCCCAGTGTTTAGGGGTGCAAACTAGAACAGATCCCACTGCAAAAAGAAAAAAAAAGGCTTTATGAAGATCCAGAGAAATGTCTTTGAGGCCCCAGATTCTGCTTTCTGACTAGAGGCCATATCTAAGAAACCATTTTTAAAAGGGGTTTTTGGAGTGTTGTTAAACTTCTGCAGCTGCCAACATGCCCACCTTGTGGTCAGCACATCTCTGTCACTCCAGAAAATGTCTCAGGCCACGTGGCTTTCTGTTTTTATAAGCAGACAATCTGTATTTGTGGTATGAAATTGCAGCAGGTTCCTCATTGCCCGGCACGCTCAGGAAATCTGGGTACTGTCAGTTTTCGGGTGCCATTTCCTGACATTTGGGTGTCCTTACATCCATCTGCCTGTTGAAATGATTTCCCCAGAGCTTGCTCTAGCTGTAATCCTTCAGCAAGGCCTTTGTTTCCACTCTTCTACTTATGGCTGAAAAATTGTTATTCATGCCCAAAG
The DNA here is from genome assembly GCA_013396655.1 of Campylorhamphus procurvoides. NCBI lineage: Eukaryota > Metazoa > Chordata > Aves > Passeriformes > Dendrocolaptidae > Campylorhamphus > Campylorhamphus procurvoides. The sequence continues at coordinate 57,226 of WBMV01002864.1, read as the reverse complement.
AGATCACTTAGCCCTTTGCACCCAGACTTTGTACTTCAAGAAGCCGTGGATTGGGTTTTTTGGTTTTCAGTACCTTTTTTTAATTTTTTTTTAAAATATGATTTTCTACAGGTAAACCAGATCTTTTGAGCTAAATACCAGAATAAATGAATATGCAGATTTTTTTTTCCAAATGCATGCTTTGATGAATGACTCATTCCCTTTGTTACAGGAGCATTGTTGAAGATCTGGTGTTTTCAGGCTCTGAGAAGGCAAGGTTGGGAGGAGGAGTTATTGTCTTTTATTAGACTAGATGATATAGCTGGAAAAAAATCAGGCAAGATTTCAGGCATGAGATCCTTTCCTTCAGGTTTGGAGCTGCTTTTGCTGCCTTCAAGCTGACTGCAAGTTAAAAACAGTGGCTGCAATATTTGACTGAATTTATCCAAAATCATTGCAGTTGTCCTCAGCTCTTCCTTCTGACCCAGGAAAAGAGTCCTGGAGCTCTCTGCCAGCTTCACCTTAAATTCAGTCTCATCCTAAAGCTCCTTATCATTTCACCCCTCAGATGATAGCAGCCCCTTTGAACATACTTGCCCTCATGTCTGTTTAACTTCCAGTAGCTCCTTTATACTTGATAAATAAAAGCAATTGATATTAATTAATGGCATTTTTGCCTTCTTCCTCCTGACTTTTGGATGAAATCTGAACCTTCAGGTAATTCCAGTCCCGTACAACAATTGTGCAGGAGGAAAAGGAGGGAGGGGGGAGCCACTTGCTGTAATTTAAATCTTCTGTCTAAAATAACTTGGGGGGGGGGGGCAAAAATCCCCAAACTGACAAACCACTGAGTAAACTTATTGGGGAGGCTCCTTTTCAGAGCAGACCCAGGGGCTGGAAAGCTTTTCCATCTGCTCCAGCCTCGACACAGGTTGGAGCTGGGGAAGGGACAGCAAAACAAGGGGGCACCCTGAGGTTGGGGTGATTTGGGGCAGGCTGTGCCCGGGCCAGCAGGAACCCACCTGGTTGGCACATCTCTGGCTTTGAGGAGGAACATTTTCATCCCCCATCATGATTCTGCATTAACATGAGGCTGTGGGTGATGCTGCCTCCAGGCAAGGTGCTGCCTGATGGATTTTGTGGGAGACAACCAAGCAGACCCCCAAATCCCTAAGGGTTTGCACGGGCACTTGTGTTTATCTGGTGAGACAAATGTCTGCTCTGGGCCAAGCCAAGTGCTGCACACTCTCCAGCCCGTTTGTTCCAGCCTGGTGGGGTGTGGGAATGTTTCCCTCCTCCTCTCCCACTGCATCTGACTCAGAAAATGTTTGAAAATCCCAGGTTTGTGCTGTCTCCTGCCTCTCCCCCTCTGGGCGACGGGAGGCTGAAGGAGAAGCAAACAAAGGCGTCCTTATACTCTGAAGAACTGATGGGTTGTGGAATGGCAACTCCTCCTCTCCTGCTGCCCTCCCAGGGATCTGGCCTTCCCATTGTCTGCAGCAGCTCCAGGCACTTTAAAGGCTTCCTTCGTGTGGCTCTCACATCCAAGCCAGGGCCAGGGCTGAGAGAGGGATGTTGATATTAATTATCCAAAAGGCTGATTGTGTCTGAATCCTTTGCTGTTCCCATGGCCTCTGTGTTCACTGCTGGGTGTTGATAGGTGAAGAGGTTACAAAGCCAGGGAAAAAGGCACAGCAGGTGTCTTGTTACCCTATTCATCTGCACTGGTGTGCTCGCTCCTGTCTTAAAATGATCTTGCAAGGTTGCTGGAGCCAGAGTTTCCCTTTCTTATGTTTGTGTAGCAGCAAGCACTGCAGGACCCTGCTCTGTGCCCAGGGAGCATCATTTTAACTGGAACAGTGCCATTGTGCAGCTGTGAATCTGAAGGAGAGAGGATGGCAGGCAGTTTGTTTCCAAAATCCATCGCAAAAGCAGCTACACCTTCCTCACAAGGGCAAGTGGAGGGGTTGGCACCAATTTCTTCTCTCTGCTGACCAGTAATAGGACCTGAGGGAATGGCATGAAGCTGCATCAGGAGGGGTTTAGGTTGGATATTAGGAAAAGGGTCTTCACACAAAGGGTGGTCAGGCACTGGAACAGACTCCCAGGGCAGTAGACACAGCACCAAGCCTGACAGAGCTCTAGAAGCATTTGGACAATGCTCTCAGGCACATGGTGATCCTTGTGGATCCCTTCCAGCTCAGGATATTCTGTGATTCCATGACCTGGATAGCTCAGGTCTGGCTCCATCAGCCTGGCTGCGGCTCCCAGCCTTGTGCAATCGCCCTTAGAGGAGTAGGAATGGGAGGGAGGCTGAGGGGGCAGAGCCACGCTGGTTGCTGAACCATCACCCCACAAAGAGCAACCAGGATGTTCTCCAACCAGAGCTGGTCACAGAGGGTGTGACTGCAGGGGTGGTGACTTCAAATAGTGATTAAACCAATATTGCCAACAAACATTGCCCCTTGACATGATAGGACTGGATTTAAATAAAGGAAAGGACATCCAAGGTCTGCACAAAGTGAAGCAAATCTGTGATGCCTTTTCTCTGCCTTTGAGGGCTCCTATCTGCAAACAGGCTTCAACCCCTTGCTATTTTGCTGTTTTTTAAAAAAACTGGCTCAGATGCATGCAGAGCCACACTGGAGCTCGAGCTGCAGCACTGGGGTGTCATAAGAATTCATGAAAAAATCACAATCTTTAGATAGAGTCTCTAGGCATGTTCAGATTGGCAGCTGGGTGAGATAAGGAGAAACATTTCCAAGAGATCTGTTGGGGAGGTTTTTGAAAGTATTTTCAAGCCCATGACCTTGTTTGCTGAGCTTCTGAACCCTGTGATGGCCAACAAACCTTCATCCCTGTGTGGTGTCCTCATCTTCTTTATATAAACTCAAGCTCCAGGCAAGGGCAGTCAGCCAAGAAAACATACACAAATTCCTTCCTTCCCTCCTTCCACCCTCCACTCTGCTCAATGCACGGGCCCAACATGGGGCCTTGGAGAGAAAGGTCAGGACCATTTGGTGTCCTCTTACTTTGGCTAGTGAAAGCGTGTCTCTGGCTGTGCAGCCTTCTAAAAATAACCCAGGCTTGCAGAGCGGTTTTGCTCTCCACCACATATAGGAATAAAGGGATAGGAAAGGTCTCCGGTGAGGGAGGTGTCCAAAAGAGGTGCCACACGGTGCTCTGCTTCCCTGGCAAGCCACACATATGTTTCCTCCTCCGTGTGAGAATCCTTCATGCTGAGAGAGGGGCTGAGAGGGAAGGACAGACCTTGGAAAGCCTCTCTTTCCACTGGCATGGTTCTCATGTGGGAATGCAGATGCCCTGGAGCTGGGCTGGAGCAGCTTCTGGTGGCTGAGAAAAGGGACCCCTGCTATAAAGCCCCAGTGGATGGGCTGGCAGCAGGGTCTGGGGACACTGGCACGGTGCCTGGGAGTGGGCAGAGTGCCACCCTGCCAGATGGATGGGGTGGGGACATGGAGCAGGCAGTGTCACAGTGCTGAGAGGGGCTTCAGGTGGCCACAGTTTGGGGGAGATTGTCCCTCCTGCAAGAGGACTGTGAGCTGCTTAGAGCAATAAGAGCTCCTGAGCTCTGGAGCTGCTGGATCAGAGGGCACTGCTTGGGGCGGGGGGGAAAGGTATGGGAGATAACAATTTGGGAGCAGGTCTGCATGGTAGAGGCAGCCCCTAGGAGAAGGCACCAGGGGACATTTAAGGGCTTTAACTCCTTCAGGACTCTGAGGGGTCCAGCAGCACAGAGTGGGTTGCTGAGGTGGCCCTAGAGTCGACATTTCAGGTTCTGGCAGGGATCACCCACCACCAGACCTGGCCAGTGTAGACCAGTTCACTTAAGTGTTCATCCTCACCACTTTTTTTTTCCCTTTGGCTTAGCATGCAAATATGTCCTGTGACAGCACTTTTCCTGTGATTTTGAATACTGAGTCCAGCGTGATGTTCTATGAAAGGCATTTCGCACTTGACTTTTCCCAGGCAATACTGCCTCGACCAATTAATTCCTCATCTAAGCATGCCCACAAAGTGTGACAAAGTCAGCAAAAGACAGTGAAAAAATGTGCCAGAAAAAAAAAAAAGCAAGAGAGAGAGATTTACCCTGGCTTTCAAAATCAAGAAAGTGTTTTCATCATGTTTATGGAGAGCTTGGAAGTTTTCATCCTGAATGCTGCATGTGGGTCCTCTGGGCACAAAGAGGGGCACTTCGACTCAAAGGAGAGGGCAGAAAATGTCTGTGAGGAAGGTCAGAGGAATGGAGAATCAACCTTAAGAGAGGGACTAAATCCTCCTGGTGTTGTAGATGGATTTTAGTCATTACATGAGCAGTATTGTATTTTATGGCTGCCTAAAACAGCTGATTGTGGGCTTTGAGAAATCACTGTCCATATATTCTACACTGTAATCAGGAATTAATCTGGCCAATTGCCCACAGCTCTGTGACTGCATCTCTGCAAAGAGACAGCAGGGCCTTATAGTATTCCCTGAGGTCTGGGGGGATGGCAAATACTGGGAATAGTCATCACTCTCTGACAAGGTGGAGCAAGTGATGGTAATGATAAACAAAGTGGAGGACAATAGGATTTCCTTGCTGGGTCATGTGTGAGAAGGAATGGGTGTGTCTGTGTGTGAACCACCTGACACTGTCCAGGCAACCACTGTATTAACCATTCCTTCTTCCTTCAACAGGTGAGAGTGTAAAGTGTTCCTGTCCACACCCAACTGGGATTTTACATCCCCAATGCAAGCAAAGCGCAGGAGCTGTGGAAGAGGATGTCAGGAACAGGGGGCAGGTGTGCAGGTGTTCCCCACATGGTGATGGCCCTGTGGATGTGTGCACACCAAAGCCTGGGGAAAATTTCTTTATGGGAGAGGAAAGTAAGAGCTCTTCACTCAGTTACTCCAGCGAAGAGCCCTGGGTGACTCTGAGCTGTAGATCAAAGCTGCCTGACAGCACAGCGTCAGAGGCAGTGCTGGTGCTTGCACTGGAGGACAATTCATCCAGCTTGGCTGAGCTGAAAAATAATAAAAAATAAAAGCTTTGATGGTAACCTGGGAAGGCTTTTGTTTCCTCAGGAGAAAAAAAAAAAAAAGATTCAGCTAAAAAACTTCTTGTCCTCGTGTCTCCTACATGAATCACCAGGAAAGGCACTGTGCTGGGAGCCGTGATTTCAGCGCCAGTCCCAGCTCTGCACTTGGTCTGCTCGTGTTCTGCCTTTTGCTGTCTCCTCTCTGTGAGATGGGGAGAATCATTATTGGCTTTAAGCTGAGAGAGGGTAGATTGAAACTGGACATGAGGAAGAAATCTTTCCCTGTGAGGGTGGTGAGACCTTGGCACAGGTTACCCAATTGTTGACGCCCCACCCCTGGAAGTGTCCAAGGCCAGGTTGGACAGGGCTTGGAGCAACCTGATCTAGTGGAAGATGTCCCTGCCCATGGCAAGGGGGTTGGAACAACATAATCTTTAAGGTCCTTTCCAACCCAAACCATTCCAGGGTTCCATTACTCTAATGAATCATACTTACGAAACATTGCAGGGTTCAACAAGCATTTGACAAACACAGAATGCTCCTACTAACCATGAGTGTTGGACGGACTTGGATGATGTCCTAACCAATATTCATGTCCCAAACAGATCTGAGGTGAGAAAACTATTCCTCCTGCTATAAATGATAACTGTGCTTGGCAGGAAATAATCCATGTTACACTTCCAACTCACTGCTCAGCCATCACTTAGAAAAATCTCTCGTCACAAGCGAAGAATGGTCCCAAATGCTGGTCTGACCCCTCTTGGCTCGTTAACCTGTACGTGCTGCTGGAAACTCGTTTGTGTTGTGCTCTCAGAGAGAGGGAAAGGCAGCCAAGGGAAGCAATACTAAAACTGCCTCTGGAGGTTCATTTTGCAGGGAGCTGCAGGGACTTTCACACATGTATAGAAACTTAATAATAAACAGAGTTGTCTGGAACGTTCCTACATCCCACGTGGGGGTTAGTGCTTCCAAGTCAAGGAAGCCTTGCAGATGAGGAAAGAGGGACTGCAGGGGTGTTTGGGAATGTCGGTGTAGGGCTGTACCCAGAGGGATGAATCTCTGGAGGAGGGTATGGGGAACTGCCTGCCCCTGATTCAGGAGAGCCAGCCCAGAAATCAGAGCCAACAAAGGCTGCTATTGCTGGAAACTGTAATGAAATTAAAGAGATGTTTCACTATCCATCATCAGGTGTGTCAGTTTTCAACACTTAACAGCTGGAAGTTAAAACCCTTCTCGGCTGCATTTCCAGTCACTGGCTTTTAATTTCGGGCACAAAGGAGGGAATTACGCTGGAAGTATTGCAGGTGAGATTTCCTCTCTCCTGCCACACATTTCCGTGGCAATGCATCAGTAGTGGATCTAATGTGTAGCATCTTCCTTGCCAAAACAGAATAATTAATTCAGTTCTTAACCTAGTTACTTGCCCAAAATTATTCTGAGGTAATTGGACAGAGACTAAGCCAGTCCTTTCCTTTGGTATATTTGATATTCCACACACCACATCACATCACCATCCCTCCTCACACTGTGCTGGGATCTCACCAGGGGTCTGGGGGCTTTGCTCAGCTTATCCAGGTGTGGTCCCAGGGCTGCCTGGACTCTCCTTTAGGATCCAAGGCTGAGGAACACAGACACGAGGCACATGCCAACTCAATTCAGTTCAGGTGCTGTTGAAGAAACCCTGCTGCAGCCTTTGCAGCAGGTTCAGTCCCGGAGTGAAGAAATGAACAGAACCACTCAGTGTGTGAGAGTAGCAGCTTATGGAGCATGGGAGGACTGAAGAAAAGGAGCCCCTCTGCTTTCACAGCCACAGAAACGTGTGTCAGATAGAGATACAGGCTCCTTTTTGGCATTTGTCAGACAACAGCAGTTTTTCCAAGGCTGTTTCTGACAGCGTCATGTGGATTTTCCTTTTCTAACCATCTCTCTCCTGGAAATCCCCACTGGTCCCTGCTATTCCAGCAAAGGAATATAATAATTCAGTTCATTTTCCCCCAGGAAGATCCAGCTGATTATGCAATAGCACTGTGTACCAGCATGTTAATGGCGTTTGGCACCTTCCTGGGCTGCACGGGAGGCAGGGGATATTGCTGTCATTATGGAATTAGTCACGCTGGAAACACCGCAGGGTTTGTTTAATCCAGGGAGAAAAGAAAAAAATTGTTGGGGTGGGGTGGAGAGAGGCAACAATTGCAGCTTTTAAGCCAGATGGAGAGGGAGCCAGGACAGGATCCAACACCTTCACTGGTGAGAGGGTGTCCCAGCACCTCCCTGTGTTCCGGGTGCCATTGGGTTATTAGTGGATTTTAACTAGCTGTGGGTCGGAGTTTGGGGATTTTTCACCATTCAGGACCCCAAAAGCTGTTTGGCTGGATTTTAGCAAGTATAAATAGTCAGGTCTCTGCAGACCCCCATGGGAGGAGAGGTCTGGAGGGGAAGATCCTGCCTCCCCCCTGCTGCAGGTGCTCACTGAGGGGTTGTGTTTCTGGAGAGCTGGCAGTCGCACACTGGGGATGCTCTTCTGCTGAGAGGTCCAGACCAGTGCTCCCTGCTCTGCTGCTCTCCAGCTTTCACTGCAATACTGCTCCCAGGTCTGGCCCTCTGCAAGTCCCTTCTGCCTCCCCAGGCCTCTAGTGCCTTTGTGGGGTTAGGTACCACTGGCACACACTTCCCTCTGCATCCTCTCCTCTGAAAACAAAGATCCATCCTGAGGGACCACCAGCCAGTGACCTGGATCTGAGCCCTTGTGCCTGACCATCCCCTGGCCAAAAGAAGAGGTGTGTTGGCTGCAGGTGCCCCATGAGTTGCATCCAACACCTTTTGACCATTCAGGAGACATCTCCACAGGTGAAATTGCAGCAGCTGAGACCCACTCTCATCCTGCTGGCTCCCCAGCCCATCAGGGCTTCAGGCACCTCTGTTTCACAGCTGCAGATGTGTGCAAGCCCTCCCCATACCACTAGCTGTGTGCTCAGTGCCAAGGAACAGCTGGGACCATGCCAGCTGGAGATTGTTTGCCTCCAGCCTCCTCCTCCCAAGCCAAGATTTAATGGTTTTGCAGCAAACCCAGTGGCTGCTTGTCCCCCACCTGTGCCTGTGTCTGTCCTGCTTAGGTTTCACGTGCCATCAGGGGGCTTCAGGTGCTGCCAGCTGAGCCAGCCCCCACAGGACCAGGAGAGCATTGATCTAGACTAAATGAATGCACGGAGAGGTCTCTAATGGTGTTATGAGCAGCTCAGCCCCCAGGAGACACTGCTGCACGTAATGCCATAGGGAACCTGGCCAGAAGGCTTGGCCCAAGGAGAAGGGACGTCTGTTCCTTCTGCAACCAGCCGCCCACACCATATCGCCTCTCATGACTTTTCCTGCTGGGTGCAAGGTCCTGACAAGGGATATTTTCTACCCTGATGACTCAGTGGCTTCTGGTACCACAAAAAATTGACTGCAGTGAGTCTGGCAGCGTGGTGGAGCGTGTGCCCCTCTCCCATCTCTGTGGGACATGGAGAAGAGCTCCCTTTGGCAGCGTTCATGCCTCAGTCCTGGTGAGGGGGAAGCAAGATGTGGTGGGGATGTGTTCTGCCTGCTGGGTAGTGCTAATTAACATAAGAAACAGTACCAGAGGCCACAAGGCATTGAACCAGGGTGTAATTAGCTACATGGGATTTGCTAAGTGTCTCAGTCAGGACAACAAGAAGGAAAAATCCTCAGGGCCAGCCCCTGTCAAAGAGCTGCTGTATGACAGCAGAACCCCCCAAGGGGTGGTTGGTGCTGCTGTGGGTCATTTTGGGGCTGGCTCAGGGCTGTGTTGGGACGTCTGGAACAGCCCAGCTCCTGCTCCAGGGTGTCAACAGTGCAGACATCTCTCTCCTCCTTGCTACAGCTTATTTAATATTTATGCACCCAGGTGCTCAAAAGTTCAGAGCTCTGCTGTGATATTTTGCTGCCCGTGTCTCTTTTTCCTCCTTTGCTCCTTTGCATCAGGCTCTGCTTAGAGCCTGGGTCAGCCTGTTCTCTTGCATGGAGATGGGAAAAAGTCCCCCAGCTGGTGTCTGGGTGGCTCCTTGTCACCTCCATTTGCTTCTCCCAGACAGGGAGGGATGGATGTCCTGATGGATTTCATCACATCAACACCCTTTGCAGGCCGTGGAGACCTAGTGAATGCCAAGAAGCGTGTGTCCAAAATATGCCAGATGAATCACACGCCCAGAAGCAGCTGGTTTTGTCCACTGAGCACCCAGTGACATCCCTAGGTGTCCCTATAGAACTGTGAGCCCAAGGCTGAAAATATCTTACGCTGCTTGTGGTCTCCATGGTCATCAGCTTGCGATGGGCTGAAATTAAGTGTGCCAGGTTTAGCCCATCCTTTACCAGGACAATAAATCCACCTTTCCTAATCTCTAGATTAGGAAGCCATGGACAAATGGATCTATCCTCAAGAGTCTAAACCAGAGGCTGTAGGACAACCCACTTTTTGGATTAGCCAAAAGGGGACAAAAATAGCCTCAATCCCACCGGAAACCTGAGCCTGGGTTGTGATTCATGCTCTGGCTGCCTGCAAGGTTTGCACAGGACTGTGCAAGCAGAGCTGTCGGGTTCCTGGCCGTGGCTGTCCTGAGAACCTGCAGGAAGGATGAGCCCTTTTTGAAACATGCCAAGACTTGGAAAGGAGCATCACGTCACACCTGGCAGGAGGAACCTGCTCCAAACATAATGCGGCTTCTGTTCAAGGCTCCCTTTGCTATTTTTACTTGTGTGGATGGTGTAAAAGGTGCCTTTTTTATTTTGCCTTTTAAAAATCCACATACAATGAAACACAAATCAAAAGGCACTGGAGCCATGCTGGAAAAGGGAAAACAAGGCAGCAACCAAAAGCCTGTCTTCTGCTGTTGATGTTAGAGGAAGGAGATCTTTAGTCTGTTGCTGCTGTGTGCTCCCTTGCTTCCAGCTTGGCAACCCTTACCTGTGCTCCATGGAGAGGGAGTCAGGATCACTCGTAGGAGTGGTGAGGTAAAGACCCTGGTGACCCAGTGGCTTCATGGTCAGGATGGGGGATGAGCATGACAACCCACATGGCAGCTTTGTCACCAAAATAAGCCTCCTTCCCTGGACTTCTCACCTGGAAGGTGATTTTTGCACTGATTTTAGGCATATTCTTCTCCACCTTGATGGAAGAGAAACAGACCTGTATGGCCAGAGACAAAGAAAACCCCAAATGAGGGAAAAAATTATATTCATTTGCTTAGTATTTGATAAAAGCCAGTTGTGTGTGAGCCCAGGGTGACTGGGGACATTTCTTATATGACTTGCAGACGGAGGCTGAGTCTCTTGGGTTACGCTGTTATCTCATGAGCAATCACTCTTGTCCATGTTGCGGTAAATGAGAAAAAGTCTGGGAAGAGGGAAGGGGCTCCAGGTGCAAGGGAGACCCCAGGGATGGTTTTGACTGGTAACTGTGATTGCCTACATTGAAATTTGCCCAGAGGGTGGGACATAAGTGCTCATCTCCTTTGCAGGCGGTGTGGGAAATTCTTTAATTGTCCACCTCACATCTCAAAAAATTAAGAAAAAGATTTCCTTGGGCAGGAAATCTTCAACTTTCCCCATAACCTGTGCTTGCAGTAAATAAAAGCTGCTCCCTGCTGCTCCTCTCCCCTCTCTGATCTCTGGTGTTTCTCAGCCCTCGTCTCACACCAGAGCTCTGCAGCTAAAAACAAAGAAGGTAGGATGGGATTTTCTGCAAGATAGATGCAACACAGCAAGACAGTATGTGTGGCTGGGGTGGGATTACAGGGTTAGACACAGTTTCCAGCTGGACACACAACTTTGGGGCCCATGTGTGGGCTCTCATCCCTCCAACCCTCTTTTCTTCTCCTCTTTTTGGGAGAGAGGAGCTGCCACCTCCCTTTGGAGGGTGAGGTCTCCCCTGGGCTCTCTGAGGTGATGGTCACACAGATGGGAGCAGGACCATGCCTTGGTCTTTTGGTAATTAATGGTTTTTTCCTGAGAGACAGAGAGAAGAAGACAGTGCGAACAGTGAGGGGTTACATGGCTCCTCTGGGCCCCAAAACTTGGGCCAAACTCTCCCTTGGCAGATCGGTTCTTGTGGAGAGAGAGATCTTCCTTCAGCTGTGAAGTTTCTCTGACTCTTCTGGATATCCCACCCACATGGGGTGCTGTGAGCCATGGGGCCGATATCACAGGATGGTTTAGGTTGGAAGGGACCTTAAAGATCATCTTGTTCCAAACCCCTGCCGTGAGCAGGGACACCTTCCACCAGCCCAAGTTGCTCCAAGCCATGTCCAACCTGGCCTTGGACACTTCCAGGGATGGAGCAGCCACAAATTCTCTGTCCCAACCTGTGCCAGGGCCTGCCCACCCTCACAAGGAAGAATTTTTTCTTAAAATTTAATCTAAACCTGACTCTGTCAGTTTTAAGCCATTGTCCCTTGTCCTGTCATTACATGGCCTTGTGAGAAGTCCCTCTCCAGCTCTCTTGAAGCCCCTTCAGGCACTGGAAGGGGCTCTGAAGTGTCCCTGGAGCCTTCTCTTCTCCAGGCTAACCAACCTGGACTCTCTCAGTTAAAGACAGTGAACTAAAAGTTCCAGTTTCATGCCCTTGCAAACTAAAACAATGTTAATCTACCTTCACATGCAGCTTGAAGTGTCTCTACACCAACATGGGTCATCAGCACTTTAACCTCCCTGTACATTTATAACAAAAGAAGATAAAATTAGACTTTAAATCAAGGTTGGTTATCCTTCTGAATGAGCCTGACACACCTCAAACAAGCCATGAGCACCAGATGGAAGTTCCTGCATGGTGACCACTTGAAAGTTGGACTGAGTGACTGCAAATCAATTTCGAGCCTTGACAAGCTCTGTGGGTCTCTCTGCTCTGCCACTTGTCACTGGGAAGTGGGGAGCAGGGATTGGTCAACAACTGCAGCTTAGTTCTGCTGAGGATGATGCTGCAGCACAAAAGGGATTATGTTTAAATGATGATACTCAGTAGAGTCCTGAAAGGGTTTTTTTACTTTGGCTTTTGAAGACTTTTGTCGCTGTGTTAAAAGCACATCAGCTGTGTCTGGAGCATTCACCTAAACAAAGCTGGAGCGTGGGCTCCTGTGATCATCCACAGCATGATCCATGGCATGTACATTGTCCCAGAGCAGTTAATTCTCCCACAGAACGTACCCAGCATCATTCCCAACAGGCAGGAAGGACACTGCAGCCCTGTTCAGGATAATAAGGTGAGTCAAGTGAAGATGCTGGATACAGACTCACCTCTATGTGGGAAAATAACACCTTCCTCCAAGCGAGCCAAGGACATCATTCCCCTGCAGACTTGCCTGGGCTTTGAGGGTAGATGGATGTTTTGGGTACTATGAGCCAAGGCAAAAATAAGCTGGAAAAACAGCCTGGGAGCCAAGCCCAGCAGAGTTCCTCCATGCCTCATTAGCCTCCTGGATGCCTTGTCCAACCTGCCCAGAAACACGCAGAAAATGTCTCCTTTGGACTGAGCACAATCCATAAAACTCCTGGCAGGGTCCTGGCCACCAAGGCTGGCTTTGCTTTGGGACCTGTCCTAAGTCACTGGTGCTGAGCTCCACTCACATGCCTCATGAATCAGCATTTTTGGGTTTTTTTTGTGTAAAAACCCAAATGAGAACTGGAATAAACTGGTTAGGTCCAGGTTGGGTTGATGCAATGAGGTGGGAGTAAGGGCCGAGCATGGCCAGCTCTCTGCTGGGGCACTGTGGGCAAGGGATGCATCCCACATCCCCTCCCATGGATCAGAACTGGTTTCTCAGCAGACCCTCCAACTCACATGCAGCAGCAGTCACCACCCAACCCCCAAAATCTTCTGTAAGAAACAATTTTCGAAGAGGCTTTGGGGGAAAAGCCCCCTTGTTTGTTTGCTCCTTCCATCTCCATTCAGAGAGGATTTTTGGAAGTCTGTTCAACTCACTGTCTTGCCTTTCTGATACATCTCTCCACATCCTCACTTCAGTACCATCAGGGAGGAGTTCAGACACGTGCTTGGGCCTGATGCTAAATCCTGGGATGGAGAGGGGGGCACACTGGGAACAGAAAAATGGTGCTCGGAGTGTACAATGCCACACTAACGGTCACCTCTCCTACAGCTCTTCCCATTGGGATACATCAGCACGCTTGAGGCCACCTCTGCCTTACAGAAAGGGAAGTGGAGGTCCAGGCACAGCTGGTGGGGAAGGCAGGGATGGGAAGCAGGTCCCCTGTGGGATACAGGCACCAACCCTGGGGACACACAGCCCAAGGGTGCTCACATACTCCCTGGCTCCATGGAGCTGCTCCCCTCACCTGGGAGCATTCCGAGCACCTCCATCAGCAGCTATACTTCCTGGGGGCTGGAAAGGCTGGATGATTGTTTTTAATGAGCCTTTGCCTTGCTGGAGGTTTGCTTGGCACTGATTGCATGGGCAGTGCCATGTCACCCTCCCTCCAGGCAGGTCTGCTCACCTCGTGCTCTCCTGTGTCGCTCAGCACCTCTGGGGAGATGGTGGTGGGGACCCAGCAGGTTTGGGGAGCAAACACAGAGGTTATGGATTGGTCTTGGCCATGCTCCACATGGAGGATGGAGGATCCCTGTGGGAATGCAGGGCCCTGAAACAGAGAAAAGCAGCAGAACTTCCAGCACTGGTCTTGGAGAGCCTCCAGGGCACTGTGAGGTGCCTACATGATTCTGACCTTCTCCTTCCCATTGAGCAGCAAGGTTAGGATGTTTGGGGCTCCTCCCTTGCCCTGTAGCCTCCCCAGCTCCTTCCCCAAGGGTGCAGGGCATGATTCAGCTCATCCCAAAGCAGGGCAGATGATTCACATCCCCTCAGTGCCTGTATCTCCCCAACAGCTCCAACCGGAGTCTGGGATGCAGAGCTGAGTCTTTGGATGCTGGATCAGGCCCTTTATACTCTGGAAAACTGAGCAGCACCCTGTCCTTGTAGGAATTAAAACTAATGGGATAGAGGGTGATCTTAAGAGGTGCAAGGTGTAGAGCTGCTGCTGGAAAACCACCAGCTCTGCTGGACACAGGGCTGCTCCATGCCCTGCCTCATCCCTTAATCCATGGAACCTGATGGGGACATTCAGATTTCAACCCTGCTGAAATCTGCTACCCAGCTTGAATTTTTCACGTTACTCTTGCTGCATTTTTTTTTCCCCTGAGAAATTATTTAAGCAGATGGCTGAGCTTGATATTAATACACTTATTTCAACATTTGCATAGAGCATCTGTTAGGAAAAAAAAATCCTCAAGTTTTACAGGTTTAAAAAAAAATAAATTTTTTTCATCTTCGACTTGAATTTCAAGAATCTCAGAAGACAACCACCCCTTCCAAGAATGCAGAAAAGCTTCATTTATACGCCAGTAAGATGGCACTCCACTGAAATGTCACTCACTGGCAGATGATTTGGAAGGGGAGAGGGAAATGAATGTGTATGTTACAGAACTGATCAAGTCTAGACACAAAAAAAAAAAAAAGAGAAAAAAAGAGAAACTTTTAAACGCAAGCTCCCAACCCAGTCTTCTGCTGTTATTTGGGTCAGTCTAATAACTCAGAGCCAAATTGCCTCATTTTCCCCTTTAAAAAGCTTGTTCATTGAGCTGTTCTCCCTGCATGGCTGATACAGCACATGATGGTCATCTCCTGAATGTGTCCTGAGTCCCTCTTCCCCTCTCCTCCTGCTCCCCTCTTCCTTCCTTGGAAAGGAAAGCTCAGGCACAGCCCAGGTGGGACCACTGATGCGTCATTCCCATCCTTTCCTTGGCTGCTCAGAGGGCCAGGATCTCACAGTGCGTGAGGTGTGTTCTCAAAGAGTAGCCTAGACGAAGCTGTTGAGAAATTACATGTTTTTCTCCTAGAAAAGATCTGAGAGTTTGTCTAAATCCCCCATGTCTCTTTCTTCCCCAGTAAAATAGTTCCCTACAATAATTTTGGATTATTAGTTTTTGGACTAGCCACAATAAAAATAAAACCTCAAGAAGACCATGTGCTGCAGAGCAGCACGAGAGCCACTCCCTTCTGTCCAAGCTCACTAGGTCACCTTGTTAAACCCCAATGCCAATGCTCTTCTTCCCCCCAAAGGACTGGCCTGATGCTGAGTTATTTTATTTCTCCCTTTCATGACTGTATGGAGCAAAGTCAAGCAGTAAATATTTTTTTTATGTTTTCAGCTGCCCTCCACAGCACAGGGTCTGGGCTGATGAGCTTTAATAACAATGTCTGTCCATCACTGAGAGCTCCAGGTCAGGCTCAGCTCTCAATCCATACATGCATTTGTGTAATTGCCTCTGACACAGGATTTCTCTCTGGTTTAATATCATGTGGTTTGAAGAAGGTGGCTATTTGTGCCTTCAGTTTTTATTGTGTCTTCCTCACAATTCCCACTCAATCAGCACGGAGGATGCAGTCAGGCAAACAAACCCCACTTTTTGACTCATGATGGAGACTGACTCCCGTAAACCTCAGCTGAAGTGGAGTCACTCAACCTACAGCAGTGTTAGTTCTGAGTAGCACCTTTGATCTGGAGTCATTCTGGATTCAGGGCTTCCCATTGTGAGGACAAGAACAGCCTTTTCAGCTGCACCTCAAACTGGTTTTCACTTGGTTTTATACATCACTGTATCCAATGGCACCATGGTCTAGGGTATTACAGGGAGAGGCAGTATTATAAATCATAGCATATACATGCTTTAATTATTTTGTCAGAATGATTTATAAGCTCGCTCTTACTGGAAAGTACCAGGCTGTACCCACGGACCAGCCTTTTCTGGTCCTTACATGTGTTAACTCTGAGGACCTGCTCATCCCCTCTTCCTCCCACCTCTGTGCTCAGGGCACGGTACTTTCCTGAGTCTGGCAGTTCCTCACCTTGGAAGGGACCTTGGAACTGGACCTGGAACTACACAGATCTTTTCCAGCTCAACCCAATGTGCTCCACACAGCCCCTGCCATTCCCCCCCTGCCATCACCAGCCTCCCACCCCACATTCCCACCCAGGGGTCGCTCAGTTTATCCCACAACAAACTTTTCTTGGCGAGGTGTCAGCTCAGGCAGAATAATAAAGATTTACAGCCACAGCTGAGGCCATGCCAAAAATACCTGGCATAAAGGACCACATTCCAGCACACAGGTAAGGGGGCTGTGATTCAGGTCCCTCGCAGTGAGGGGAGGAGGGAGCTGAAGGGGTGCTGCTTTTTGGAACACTTTTTTCCATTGTTTTTGCTTTTTAATGACCTGCATAACCCATGGCTGAGGGGTGTAATTTATGACTCCGAAATATAACCAGGGGCTTCGTGGCCTCCAGGCTTTGGCTCCGGCTGCTTTATCACCCTGTTCATTCCTCACAGTTTTGCATGACAGCACAAGGGCTGAGTGCCACGAATGGTATGCAGATAAAAACAGGGGGGAAAGGCTTCCCCTCAAAGGCCAGCGCTCCTGGAAGAGTGAAGGGGAGGGGGGTTGGAGGGGAATGTGCTGGGGAAGGCTCTGGAGAAGCTGTGAAATGCC
This sequence comes from Campylorhamphus procurvoides, assembly GCA_013396655.1. Classification (NCBI taxonomy): domain Eukaryota; kingdom Metazoa; phylum Chordata; class Aves; order Passeriformes; family Dendrocolaptidae; genus Campylorhamphus; species Campylorhamphus procurvoides. The sequence continues at coordinate 40,662 of WBMV01002864.1, read as the reverse complement.
TCTGGAGCAGGCAGTGGGAGATATGCAGGGCGATGTCAGAGGCTGTGTGATGGAAACCAAGGGCTGGATGCAACCCCATGGACACTGAGGGGTAGGAGATTCACATCCTGTGGCACTGGAATGGTGGGGTCAGAGATGGTGATGGTGCCACACAGGGGTATCCCACCTTCCAGCTGGCTTTCCAGCCTGGTGGGATCCAGGTTTTTTCAGCAACAGAGGGGCCAGAGCTGGGTCACAGCCCCTGCTCTGAGCTGAAGGATCAGGCTGTTTCTGTATTTCTCAGCCCAGCTCCACCACAGGTACACTGCTGGAAAACGCTGAGCTGTGCATTCCCTTTATGACCATGGTAAATCTTTGGGGAAGGTCTGAGCCAGGCTGTGGAGAGTCATCCATGCCCAGTCCTCTTCCTGATTGCCGTATATCCACTCAGAAAACAAAATCATGCCACTTTGCCTCCCTCATGCTTTTCATGGGAGTCTGTGCCCAGAAACGTGCTCCCTTGCTCTGTCCATTTCCATAATTAAAGCAATAAGCAGTGGATGTGATTTAAATCAAGCCTGAGCTCTTGAAAAGCCACCTGTGGTGTTAAAAGCGAGTCAAAAAGTGTGTTAATAGAAGCGTTAACATTTCAGCAGTGCACAGACAGCGTTAATTATAACATTCCCCATCAGGCAGGTCGTTCCAGTGTCCCTCAAAGAACAGGCACTGGTGACAGGTTTTGGATCTGAGTGTTGGGCTCAGCAGCAGCACGGGTCCTGAGGGGAACAGTCCCAGGCAGAAAGCATAGGATAGGTGGTCTGATTTTCTAATTAGACCCCTTAAATGCAGCCTGGTATCCCACCCTGGGTCCCAGAGCCACTGGCTACCTGCAGAATAAAGAGGATTTAAACACATCTTCGACACACAGTCAAGGGCTGCATTGAAATCACACCAGGACAAGAGAGTGGACTAAATTATCCTTCAAGGCATCAGTACCACCACCCTGGGGAGAAACTCTTGCAGGCTGTTGGCAGCTTTTCCCATCTGTACCACAGGTTATCTGCCCTGCTTTATGTTGCCAGTGGTCTTCTCTGGCACAACAGCTGGTCCTTTGCTCCTGGGGTTGAGTCCAAGTTATTAATTCCATTTATCTCCTCCTTAGCAGCTGGATGTGTCCTCTCTGACAGACTGGAGCCACTGCACATCCAGGAAGGGGTTTTCCAGCACCAGAATGGACACAGATCCCTCACTGTCATCCCAGGGCTGGTGCTTTGAGATACTTGGGAACAGGTTGGACCCACCCTGACTCCAGAAGCTGCACAGCTACAGATGTATGAAGATCTGCTGGGTCAAACTCCACTCTGGGCTTTTCCTAATACCTTTACCCACTTACAGACTTACTTTGCCCAAGGACTGGAGAGCTCAGTCCACAAACAGCTTGATATTGACATTGCTCGAAGTGAAAAGCAGAGGAAGATGGAAACGGGAGAGTTTTGTATTCACCAGTGCCAAAATGTTCAAACCAAATGAATTTGTCCTGAATTTGCTGTCTGGGAAAGCATTTCAAAATGCTTTGCTTTTCCAGACTGTTGTGATGTGTCTGCTCACAAGTGCACAGGGCAAGGGACAGGCTCCAAGGAGAAACAATAACACCTTCTCAGAAAAACCCTCAATTAACAAGATGCTTGGCACTTGCTTAATATTAAGTATGTCGTTAAATCCAGTCCCCAACAGCATAACCTTTAGACATAGTGGGGATTCCATTTTGGAGCCAGCCAGTAACTGATTCTCCAGAGCCATCAGCTGGGATTTAAAACATGTCCTCAAGTGCTCTTCGACGCAGGGGCCAAAGTCCCACTGAGTCAGCTGAATCTCTGACTCTCCTTTTTTAATTAAATCTCATTTTTACAGTAGGGAAAAAGTGCTCACCAGCAGTTGATTAGAGCTTTCCCAGGTTTTTTTGATCAGCATGGGACAGAGGGCACATTCAGTCTGTCATTAAACATCCTTGATGGCTTCTAGAAGTCAAATACGTGTCATAAAAACGTGTTCTATCAGATTTCTCTCTCTTCCATGATTGCTGCTTCATGATTTTGTTTTCTCCAAGTGAGCCCTCAGTGTGTATAGAGGACAGAGCGGCATTTCTGCTTGCTCTGCCCCACACAGTGTGTGCTCTGCACAGCACAGATCCTGTGTCTGCAGAGCTTTGGGGAGGTGCCATCATCATCCTCGTTATACATGTAGAAAACAGGGTGAAGAAAGGGGGTAAACAGTCCAAGGGCACGTAAAAGTTGGCAGCACAGCTGGAAATTGGGATACTTTGACAGCAAAGCCCACCATCTGCTCCCTCCTCGTAAGACCATGCCTGTATCCATCCCTCACATCTTCATTCAATACCTTAAACTACCAATTTTTCTTGCAGGGAAGTCCTTGAAGGAAGTTTAGGTCCTGGTACTGTGGTCTTTGATTGTTTCTTTGGTATTGCTTTAACATGATTGATTAAAGCCCTGCGATAAGCCATGCCCTGCCACTCACCACAGAGGCAAATTTACTCTTTTCACCCTGGCAGCTCTGCCAGTGGCCAGACTCTTCAGGAATTTCCTCACTTGGCATTTATCACTTCCAGTATATCTACACAGAGTTTATTTTTCATACTAAGACAGATTGAAAACCCATCAGTTTCTTGACTGCTGTCCCCTTGGCCTGTCACTGAATATTCATTTTAGGATACGCTCTTGAAAAAACATCTAGATTCAAGTCCTGCCTCTCACAGCTGCCATTTAGCAAAGATCTATGTGTTATTATTCACCTCTCCAGTCTCTCCTCAGAAGCTGGTCCTACTCACTGCCATGGCAGGATTCCCCCGTTGCACATAAGGTCTGCCTTTTCCCTGGATGGACATGTTATTTATTGCCTCTTGCTCGCTTGGCTACAGAGAGAATAAAACATCCCAGCAGTCCCCAGGCTGCTCTGGAAGGTGCAGTGGCCCCATTCTTTGGGTCTCTGGCGTGAGCTGTGGCTTCCAGGGAACATCAACAGCAGGGGCTGCTGGCAGGGAGGAGCTGCAAATAAGAACCACCCCAGACCCACAGAGCTCAGCAGGTTTGCTCTGGAGATCTAGTGGAGATGGAGTGTGATGGAGACGGGGAGTCACCCCTCATCCTGAGGGTAGGCAAGGGCTGATGGTGATGACAGGATGGGCAGCAACACCAGAAGGAATTTCTGTCATGGCTGCTGAGCACAAAACAGGGTGAGCACTCACATGGGTATCTGTTCAGCAGTTCTTTGATTACCACTGATGTGCAATTATTTATTCACTCAATTCAGCTCAGTTAATAAGTTTTGGCACCCCTGAGCACATGTAGCAGAGTGTGCAAGATACATGGACCAAGCCTCATGGTCAGAAGATGAATCCATCTCCCTTTCTCTCCTGCTTGACCCAGTTGTCTCCTTAGATCCTCCACCTGTAATGGGGGAAATGTCAGCCAAGCTGTAGGCAGTGAGTGACTGGACTTTGCTCCATGGGACAGGGACAGGCTTTTCTTTGCAGGAGGAGGATGGCAGATGGCTGAGAGCTGCAGGGTCAGCAGAGCATCCTTGTCTAAACTGTGGGGCAGAGGCAGCACCCAGCCCTTCCTCTGCAGGTAGAAGGAGCAGACGTGGGCATGGCCAAGGGCAGAGCAGCAGCCCCTGATGCAGCACTGGGGGCCTGCCCAGTGCTGGGTGTTTGATTTAAGCATGCTGTCATCTCCCCAGCTCCACCAGAAGCCAATTCATGCGCCAGTTGCTGCTTTCCTTCTCCCAGAAGCTTTGAACCACACCAAAGTGGTAAGGCTCCACAGCATCCTGAGTTTAACTGGGGGAAAAACATCTCCACTGACGTTTTTTTTAAAAACCAAGATACGTGGGGCACTTTGCCTGGCTGGCTGCACTACCTGGGGCTGGGCTGTGTGGCACTTTTCACTTTCTCCGTGTTCCTTGCAAGGATGAGAGACTCATAAAACCATCTTAAATACCAAAGAGATAAGTTACAGAGGGTTTACAGCTTCAGGATCCCTGGGCTTACTTAAATGAAAAAACTAAACAGATTTCTGACATGACTGGGGGAGTTGGGAAAGCAGACTCCAAATTGTACACAGGCTTGTTATCAAATGTCACCATCACCAAAACAGAGCAGGAGAAGGAAAACCCTGGGAGAGTTAAGTTCCTTTGCAGAGCTGAGAAGGCCAGGGCTGCAGAGCCCCTTGTTCCCTTAGTACTCTGATTTGGGATGAATACTTGGAGATACAGTCATTTTCCTAAGCAGGACTTCGGCTGCTTAACGCTCGTTAGTGCTAATGAAAATCACACAACCCCAGTTGGTGCTCCAGACACTCATTCCTCCAAGTGCTGCCATTTTCACTGTCGTCTGAAGGAAGAAGCTGAAACAGAGCCTGAAATAATGAACTTTAAACCAGTGCCAGTTTTAAACAAAGCAAAGCCATTGTAGAGTATGCTGAGAGGTTTATTGGGTTGCCCTTGAACTATTTCCAGCTGGATAGGAAGGGACAGAGGCACCTGCCTTTACAATAGTTCTAATAAAATAAAATAAAAGTGCAGAATTCGCCACCAGACCACAAAGGAAACTTCTCTGGGCTGCCTGCATGGGGAGAACTCTCATCCTGTCATGTGCCTAAGGGGTCCATGTCCCACCATCCTCTACAGGGATGGTGACACACCAGCCCCGTGCTGCTCCATGCCTGGGCCAGGAAAGCTGCTCCTCCAATGAGAGGGTGGAAACTCTCCTTTAAAAGAGTGACTCAAACCTTTCCACTCTCTTGCCACGGGCAAGAGGCCAGCTTAAGGTTTTGTTGGTCAGGAGTGTCCAGACCACAAAGATCACACATTTCCTATGTGATCTTGGCCAGTCTATTTACCTCTCGGCCTTGGCTTCCTCACTTTTAAAGTCTAGGCAATAACAGCCTCTTAGAGGAAGGAAGTGTGAGGATTTGTATGTTAATATTTCTAAGACACTCAAGGGATAAGTTGAGAAGGTCCATAAAAATGTCTAGCAGCGATGAGTGATGTCTTTTCTGGGCATATCTTGAATGCAGCCCAGGCTGCTATTGTTCCCAGAGCACCTGTGGGTACCGAGCATCAGGGACACATTTCTCAGCTGCATAAAGATGGAGAAAATGGGAGGAAAAAAGAAAATTTCACATTGCTCTGATGGGTAGAGCCTTCACTCACAGATATGTATATCAAACCTGCGCTACAATCTGGATTAATTCCCAAAGACTTTTCCATTTTTGGCCTGTTTATTCAATGTTTCCTTTGGTGACCATGCTGGATCCGATGTATTCCCTCACTCGTTCCGTGATTAGCAATCTCTGAAGTGTGTGGCTCTCCTGACAGGTCTCAGCAACAGCTTTCATTTCATGCAGGCGTTGGGCTGAGAGTCCCCGCTCCGTTTGGTTGCTCCATTGGAAACATACACTGAATAGCAAAGGCGTCGAGGGGGAGAAACATGAAGGTTACATTCACATAACTGGGAAAGGGAACTTATTCCAAACCATGCTCTTTTATGCCTTATTTCAGCCCTGAAAGAATAGGACCACTGTGAAAAAAGAAAAAGCTTTTATGGAAAAGTGGCTGCCTGATGGTGGGCAGCAGAAGGTGATCCATGACTTTACTAATGAATAGGGTGGTGTTCAGGAAACTAAATTTGAAAGTGGTTTCCATTCTGGGAAAGTGCTGGAAAAGCCTGGCTCTTGTATAATGACATTACTTCACATGCTTTGCTGGTGTGATCTATTGCTTTGCAAAGCTGTACGGTCTTGCCTGTGGATGCAGCCACGAGCACAGTGTTGGGAGGAACTTCTCTGCTTTTTCTTCTGGATGAGTTGCCTTTTCATGCACTGATTAAATATGTAGCACCGTGGAGAGCCTGATTTTTTGCATGGTAGCCTGGAAGACACAGATCCAGGGAATAAGAAGAGCATTTATCAGTGACATCTATTTCACCTGGAGTCCTGGTGGAGGGATTAGCTCCCGGGTGTGAATATGAGAGTTTGGGAGAAGCTAGAGAAGTGCAGCGAGGCCAAAAGCAAAGCACAGGACCTTGTGATTTTGCCCATCTGCGATGAGAAGCCCTGTTTGAGCAGCAAGAAGCAGAGAGGCTGTCGCTGCAGATGGCTTGCACTGGCACCTTTGCACTCCCTGCCTCCCTGATGGGCACAGGGATGCCAAGAGCCACACAGTCATCTGTTCCTGTGTTGCCTGGATTGCTAGAAACTGGTGTGAGAGCTCAGCCCTGGCGTGGTTACAGGGGCAGTAAAGCAATGGTGACACCATCCTCGAAAGAAAGAGCTGCTGAGGACATGGGAATTGCTATAAATAACTCTGTGTTTGGTTGTGAACTGTGCAGCCTCCATACACATGGGCAGAAATTTGCCTGGGGCTGGAGTCCTGAGACTCAGGGTTGTTCAGGCTTGCCTCTTACAGAGCCAGGAGGGAGAGCAGAGCTGGGTTAAGCCAGAATGTTGATTTTTAAGACTTGTGAAATGTGGCTGTCAGGCCTTCCATGTGTGTATTTGCACGATGCAGAAGCAAACATAAAACCCAGGGCAGCCCAATCAGGAGGCCCAAGGGGTACAAGACAAGGTCTTCTTGCACTTTGAGGAGGCAGCCTGTGGAAACAGATGTGCTCTGGCAGAGGCTGGTTTCTGTAGCTGGGGAAAGAGTGTGAATCCCAACGCATAGGGCCCTCGATGAAGCACATTTTGCTGCCAAGGATTCCTCCTCCCTCCGCCTCCCCCTCCTCCGAGGCACTGACACTGGAAATGGTCCTGCTGATTAGACAGCGTCTGAGCTGCCGAGCCCGGTGCTGGAACACGGAGTACTGTTCTGATGCCCACGTTTTCAGAAGGAAGTTGAAAAATTGAGGGAAGTGCCAAAAACAGCCATAAAAACTGATACAAGGGCTGGAAGAAATGGCTTACGAGAAACTTACACGGCGCGAGCTGTTTAGCTTATTGGAAGGAAGATTGAGAAGATGTTACACCTCTGAAGTACCTTCCCCTTGAATAAAAATAAAAAAGCCCCAGGTATGAAATGTGTATTTAATCTGTCAGAGGAGGCATAGGAAGAACTGGTGCTGGAGGGCAAGGCCTGACAAACTCCACCCAGGAAAAAGGATTTGTGTTTTCTCCCTAACTGTGAAGGTAATAAACCACTCTGGGAGGGGGACCATGTTGCATGTCCTGGGATCCAGGCAGAGCATTTTGTGGTGATGCCATCAGTTCCCAGGTGCTGTACCTCAAAGAGATGTGAATTGCTGTATCCTGGAGCTTGGAGGACAAAATACAATGATCCCTTCTGGCTTTCTCATCATTCACAGCAAGGCAGGAAGAAGGAGACCTGCTGTTAGGGTGGCCACAACCCACACCACACATTTACCACTCAGAAGCAGCCTTGTATCCTCTGGCTAAAAAAAACCTAACCCAAGGTCTGATCTGCAGCTGCAGACCATCCCCTGATGTTTAAAGGGCTGATGCCCAGGGAGATGATACTGAGTGGTTTTCTCCTTTGTGTGCTGAGAAATTGCAAATATCAGATGAGTCTTGGTTGTGCCATGGGCAGTCTCGGGTCAGACAGGCCCTTGACCCACCTGTGCCATCTTTCTCTGGTGGTACTTCCAAGCTGGTGCCCCTGTGAGAGGCTCTGCATGGAGAGCCCTTCTTTTTGCTCTGCAGCCAAAACTGGGTTAAAAACAGGTCTGGGCTCTGTGTGATGCAAACTCGGAAGCAGCCCCCAGAAATAGGCAAGAACCAGTGGTGTGGTTGCACATACCTCTGCGGGGCAGGGCTGGCCTAAATTAAGGTCTGACCAGAACAAGAAAATGACCTCCTGGAAATAACCTGGCCCTGCTCTACCCACGTCCCATTTCCACCTGCATAATGAGGTGTAAAACATTCCCCAGTCGAAACATTAACTTGTTTATATGCTGTCTCTGACTAGGTGTAAATACTTACCCAAGGCACGGACAAGGAAAAAAAGAAAAACAAACAAAGAAAAAAGCCTTAAATGCTTTAACATTCAAGAAAAGTACTGTGTGTACCAGGAGTTTCAGCGATCACTTTGGGAGAGCCGAGCGCCTGAGCAAATTAGCCTCGGATCTGAACAACCTTGCAAACGCCTGTCTAAGAGTGAGCAAACACCATGTTATTAAAGACAAATGAAAGTAGCAATTGAACTGAAGAAGACAAAGAGTTTTGCTCACGTAGACGCTTAATAATTTTTTCCTGTGAGCGCTTCTGCAATCAAACCTGGTAAGAGCCGAGCCTCTTTTATGTTCGTCAGCCTCCGAATGACTATTTAGTGCAGGTCTGATGCAAATTGCACGTGTCGCAGTCCCCACCGCTATCTGGAGCCCGTGGTTCATTTCAGTCTGAGCATTATGGTGCAGCGTGAGGCTTGTTTGTTCAAGAAATGCTCCCGCTCCGACCTTCTCGGAGGGCTCCGTTAAACACAGGACTTCCACCTTCGTCAAGAATGTGTCTCCCATTTCCAATAAACACACCAGCTGATTAGTTAGGGAGAGGGACCCAAAGAAAACAAACACGGTTGGAACAGAGACTGGAATTTCTGTGGCCTTTGAAATGCAAAGTTTTTGCAGCTGGGGAGGACAACGCCAGGCGAGGACCATCTCACATCATTTGGCTGGGCACCTGTGAAAGCCAAGACCAAACTGCTGTGCCAGAGCAGAGCTACACTCCCCATGAGCCCAGATTGTTCTGTATGTAGCCAGAAGCCCACACAGTCTTGAGCAAATGTGTTCCATAAGGGCTTTAGCCCCCTCTGGGGTATGATATAAATTTTGTTTCATGAAATAATGAAAAGGCTGCCTACTTTCCCTTCTGTGTGCTTTCCTCCTGAACCTACTGTCAAGGGTATTATTTCTGTCCAGCTGAGACCTAAATCCTTCCCACATCAGCACGGATAGGATCTGGCTGTCATTACACAGAGCACTGCCCCTAAAGCATTTGCCCAGTGGTCAAAGAGGCCACATCTAGGCTGGTGTGAAACATTCAAACCCCCATGTGCTCCCATGAAAACCAGAGCTGTGCAGTCCTAGTTCCCTGGCAGGCTGCCTGTACAGCCAGATGTGCCTGACACATGGCAGGACTGATGGCATCACACCATGCAGAGATCCCTGAGCGAGCCTGGAGGGCAGTACCGAGAGAGAGAAATGAGCTCAAGGTGTGGAGACCCAAGGGACACCAGCTGTGGGAAGGCAGTTCACTCCTCTGCTGCTGATGCCCTCCATGGAGCAAGGCTGTTCAACATGAACCAGACAGTTCTGTGCTCTATAAATGTGGCCTTTGGAAAGTTCCCCAGGGCTGTTTCCTTGTGGCTAACTTGGAATTCTCCTCACTGCCCATCTGACTTCTGCAATGATTGGCATCAGGGGACCAAGCTTCGCTGTAACCCACATGGGATCTGCAGGAACACGGGCTGCAGACTGCACTGACACTGCACTTCTCAGAGCCTGACTCCTCCACGTGGATCTGGTGCTGAGTCCTCACTCCTATCAGCCCTAAATTTCTAGTTGAAACAATCTCTGCATCGAGCCTGCTGTGCTTTGGCTCTCCAGATAGCTAATCTTGCCCGGGACCCCTCCTAGCAACAGATATGTTTGTGCCCAAAGTGATAGTAAACACGAGAGGTGGAGTGAAATACATGCAGAGCCAAGAGAGCTGAAACAGGGGGCTCCCTATGTTCAGCAGAGTAGCTGGCTTGGTTTCTTTGGGTTTTTTTAAGCTTGGACTGACTGCATGAGCTGAACAAGGCATCAGACGTTTCCCCTTCCCCTGCATGGTGCGTCAGCTCTGTGAGTCTCCATCAGCTCTGCCAGAGGCAGTGATGGCTCCCATGGCCAAGTGGGGAGTGTGGTGATTCAACAAAGACACAGAACTCCCCTCCCAACTTTGCACGCTGTCAGGATCCTGCACCTGTAGTTAATCCCTCCCTCTTCTGTGGCTTTTTCTATGTGGAAGGGCCAGACACTGGTATCACTCTCTTTTTATGGACCCCAATCTGAATATATGGCAATATTTATTATATATTTTACTTGTTACATATATAGATATATAGATGCAGCCTGTGAACATTAAAAGTGCAGAGCTGTGATTTATGTTTTCAGTGCAGCTGGATCTGAAAAGTGGAGAACGAAGCATACACTGCTAAACCCAGGGTCCCAAAGTCCACCCTCGGAGCCTGTGCTCTGTGCTGATGAAGTTGTGGCTAATCCATCGAGATTAAAGAGGGTCAAGGTCAGATTGCCAGCCACTGGGCCCAATCAATACCCAGCTAAGACCATCGATTTGGTGGCTGTTCAGCAGAGTGGGATCTGAGAGGCATTGGAGTTGGCAGGTTGTCTCTCATACTTACTGCACGTAGTGATTCAGGGATGGATCTGTTTGGATCTTTATAGCAAAGGTCCCCAGCTGCTGGTTTTTCCAGTCTTCTTTAGGGATGACATCCAAGGAAGCATGGCAGGGGGTTGGAACTACATGACCTTTAAAGTCCCTTCTAACCCAAAAGATTCTGTGATTCTATGAAGAAGTATAAACCAGACTCCAGCAAGAGGGACCCACAGGCTCTCTGACAAGCACCTGGCTTCCCTCCCTGCCCAGAAATGCTGCCAACAGCAAATCTCCATGAGATTTGATCATCTGCCACTGCTCTCACCAGGCAGCCCAGATCTTGTCTTCATGGCATGGCCACTCTTTGAGGTTTGGCTGAGCCAGTTCAACTCTTGAAATTGGGAAAAAATAATATTCTTGTGGTTTTATTCCCCTGGCAAAGTTAGTTTTCTCTCTGAAGCTGCTCACAGTGGGATTCAGCAGCCACAAGGGAAGAGGTAGGACAGCAGAGCTGGGAGTGAGGGAGAGGAAAGCAGGAAGAATGGAAGGAGGGCAAGATCTTTGTGTCCTCTCTGGTAATGGCATGTGGATTAGCACTTGCAAGTCATTTCCTTGGGCCTCTGTCTGTGTTCAACATGGGAATACTCACTCCAGGCTACTTCACTTCTCTGGGTTGTGAGGAGAAGAGTTATTCTCTTGTGCCGTTAATAAGAAGCTCCATATGGCTGCTGCCGTGTTGGCACTGCTCCTTGGGACCAGCTGGTCTCATCCCAATGCAGAGCTCGCCCTGACACTGGCCCAAGTCTTAGCCATCAGATTTCCCATGGGAGAAGACAGATGCTCATTACTAGCTCTGTTTCTGCCTGCCATGAGCCACAGTGTGCTGTGTAGGTGCGGGGTGATGGTAAGGAAAGAGGGAATGCAGCACCATGCCTCCAACTCAGCAGGAAAACCCCACTTTACCAGCTCCAGTCTGTGCCAGGCTGCCTTCTATTTCCAACTGGGAAGCTGTGTGCTTCATGCTTATCTGTGAGCAAATCTATTCACTGTCCCTTCTCTCTTTTCATCATTAGTCCTCAAAGTCCCATGACTTGCAACTCAGACTTTGGTAATTCGCAGTGGCAATTCTCCTCACCCCACCCAAGTGCCTCCTCCTCTGGATGTTTTGTTATTAAAAATCTTCCTAACTTTTGGCTAAATTGGCAGAGGTTACGTGCATGCTTCAGAAAAAGAGTAAATCATTATAACCTCATGCCTCTGTAGTCAATTATGGATTGTTTTCCCAGCTCAGCTGATTTGGCAGGCGGTGGCTTTGCAGTAAAAAATGAAAGCCTTTAGCCAGCATGCCTGACGTCTTTGCTTGAGAGCAGCTCAAACCAGAATCCTGTACCTCAGTCCACACCCCAGTCTGGGAAGGGATGAGTTTGGATGTGAGCCTGTCCCAGGACTATGCAGATTGGGCGAGTCTTGTATTCATTCATTTGATCCCTTTTAGGCCAGATGAGAGATGATGCTTCTCAAATGCCACCAGGCATGTGGGGTCAGTCCTTACAGACCCTCTCTGAAGGAAGGGATGTTCAGGTGAAACCTCACCACTGCTTTGTTCCTGTTCCTCTCCTTGGCCCTTGGTTTCCCTTGGTGCAGAGGGGAGATTCCCTCCCACCTGGGCTCCACATCGACCTTTGAGTCCTAGAACAAATGTTTGAGGAACGTCTGGGATTCCTGTTAACAAAGACACTCGTTATCTCACATCCTTCAAGAATTAATTTACCAGAGCACTGAAATGTGTTGTCTAGACGCTACCAGTGACTGTGCAGGGGCACAAAACCCAGAGAAGCAACAATGGGCTGAAGGGTTTGAGTGTCCCTTTGGTCACTGTTGCAAAACAGGGGCTAAAGTATTTTTTTACTCTTTAAAATAAGAGAAAAACAAGATATTTGTACAAAGAGCAGAACTCTGGAGCATATCCTGGGGCACCACTAGGCAATGCCCAAGTGCTCTGTTTACCAACCCACCACCTGCTAGGGCTTCACTGATTGTGCAGCCATTGAGGGAATGACAGAGGAAAACACTTTGAGAGGTTGTTCAAACCAAGGGCAGCCAGACAGCGCCTTCCCGACCATCTGCTGCAGAGTTCAGTGCAGAGCAGCACAGAGCCACAGCTGCTTCTGTGGTAGGCTGGGAGAAACCAAGATTTTCCACTCCATGCCAGCTTTCACAAGTCAGTTCTTGCTTTCAGGTCACATCATGAGCGTTGTCTGTGGTTGCAAACTACCCATCTTTCACTTCCGTCTCACACTCCTGTGGAAAAGGCTGTCTCATATTTCGGGGCTTCCTGGGACAAGTCACCAAAGCAATACTGGATTAACAGGTTGTCTTGGTACCACAGAAGAGCTTTCTGGATGGTCTGGTCCTGAGGTTACATGCTGAAACCTGAAGAAGGACATAAATCACAGTGGGTCTCAAAGAGTGCTGTACTTGGGATCTGCCAGTTAAGATGGACAAGCTGGGAAATGGCTCCTAACCTGGGATCTTCTGCTTCATTTGTTCGTCTTATGAACAAAAAACCTGAAGTTTCTGGTTGGCTGTAGAAGGAAATGTATATGTCCCTCGTCCTACTTGAGATTCAAGATTTTTATTGATGTAGAAGACCCATGGACTCCAGTCATTTGGCAGCCTCTAGGAGTGCTAAATGTGCCTCTAGCCCTTGGGAGAGGACCAAACCCAAGCCTCTGAGGCTGTTTGGAAGCAGCCATTGGCTCCATAATAGGAGTAAAGAATAAACTAGCTTGGTTCACTTGTCTTGTCCAACAGAAAATTAAAAAGCATTGAATATCTTCATATTTCTATGTCTGCCAGTGACTGTGTAGCGAACAGATTTTTGAAAACGGGTAGCTCTGTAACCTTGCTGGGCAGTGACCAGAGGGTGAGAGGTAGAGCCAGAAAAACTGGAAGCAGAAATAAAGCACAGTTTTTAACAGCACCAGTGATTAAGCGGTGAAAGTGCTTCCTTACAACCTGCACGTGGAGCCTTTAAATCATGTCTGGGTGTTTTTCTAGCTGATAGACTGTAACTCATCCAGAGGTGATGAGCCTTTTGAAGGCATTCCCAGATAAAAGGCTTCAGCAAGCAGAGGTGATGGGATTCAAACAGCAGCTCTATCTGCTGCTCCTTGTCTCAACATGGAGCAGAGCAGAGCAGACACCACAACCTCACCAGCACTTTGGCTGTGCCCTTCCTCTTCCATCCCCAAACTCCTCCCTGGTGCTGACAGGAGATGATGAATGACCCTCCCTTTCCTCCTACCCACGGTTCTGTGTGTCACCTGGGTGAAATGACCAAATATTTCTGGAAAAGTGGCACTGAGTTTGTGGTTTTCCTATGGAGTCATCCCTTCATCTCAAAGGACAGTAGAAACGGGCTCTTCCACTGCAGCAGCATAAATTTCCAGGGAAGCCAACAAGACCAAGCAGAATGCTGACTGCCTGCACTGCCTGACCTGCAGAAGTGGTAGCTCTGAAGGCACTGAGGATCATATCTCACTCCCATGGGCACCCCAGGCTGGATGAGCTGTTCCCAGACCTGATCCCCACTAAGCTCAGTATGAGGAATTTCTCTGGTAAAGCTGAGCATGGACATTTCTGTTCAGCAGCAAACATGGATAGGGCCAAAAATATTAAACCTCAGGGGAGGTTTAGGTGGGATATCAGGAAAAGGCTCTTCCCCCAGAGGGTGGTTGGGCACTGAACAGGCTCCCCAGGGCAGTGGGCACAGCCCCAAGGCTGCCAGCTCAAGGAGTGTTTGGGCAATGCTCTTAGGCACATGGTGGGATTTTTGGGGTTGTTCTGTGCAGTGCCAGGAGTTGGACTTGATGATCACTGTAGGTCCCTTCCAACTCTGTGATTTGACTGACAAGGGGAGGGTCATCCATTCAAACATTGCTGTCCCCACCAAAACCAATCACCCTGGGCTGCCTCCACAGTCAACGAACTCAGCATGGGTTTCTAAATCCATCATCCAATTTAGGGCAGAAAACCCTCATCCTAAAAGTGGCTATTTTTCTTCACCATTCATAAAGGGTGTCTGGGGGGAACAGATCAGAGGCACTCAGCAACTTGGGGGTACCTGGCGTTAAGTGAGGTGCCTCTTGTCTGTGTCAGGAGCACGTGGCTCTGCCACAAGTTGGGTTTTGTCCTCTCCACCCCCTCAATTCAATCCTTTCTCTTGAGCTTTAAAGGTGCTTTGAAGAAAGTGTTTCATTGCAAAGGTGCTCTGTAAGGCCCTGAGCTCACTTTGGGATTTTTCCAGTAAGACAGCAATGTCCTAATAATATCCTCAGCACAAAGCACAGGGAGACTTTAGGAGGAAGGAACATGAGGTTCTCCTCCCTCTTATTCAAACACATCTAAATTGCAGTGCTAGGATTTTTTACCAAACTTTTTTTTAGGAATAAAAGGAATCCAGCTATCCATAAATGCTGTGCAGATTTGCATCAGCTATTCCTGAATTGCCATAATAATAATAATAATAATAATATATATAAAAAAGAGTATGTAGGAATTACGTTCAATAAACTCTGAGGTTTTTGTTTCAGGATTATAAAATCAAGAAAAAAAATATTTCAGTTACAAATAGTGTTTTGTTTCTTTATTTTGCCTTCTGCAAGTGTTTAAAATTCCTCAAAGTCAAAAAAACTCTCTTAGTTCCAGCTGAAATAAATGCTTTCTTCAGCAAGGTTTTTTTCCTTATTAATAGATTGATTCTCCTCAAATTTTTCAGAGAATTGCATTTCTGGTCAGCTTAAATCTGAACTCTCAATGAACTATACCAGTCACTGAGCTGCTTTATCAGCTTAATTAGTTAACGAAGTGCTTGTTATCAGTGCCAGAGATTCCTTTGACGCAAATTCCTAACACCTAGAAATGTAAATAACCCCCCCAAAATCCGTCCTGACTGATTCATTTTAAACACAACTAATGGGTTCTATTGCCTGGCCAGTTACTATCGATTTATTTCAGGCAGTAATTAACCACTCAGTGAGTAAGAAATATATTATCCTGTGCCTGTAAGAAAATGTAGTTGTAAAGAGGGATCGATACTGATCCAGCCAAACCCCACTGCACCCAGGAACTGCTGCTGTTTGCATGTATTATTTATACTCTTTCAGAGGTATCCAAGTGCATTGTATACAAGTGCATTGTTAATTAAAAGGTGATAAAAGATGCAGCTAATTTATGGGTGAACCCCACTGCAAGAGGCTGGCATGGGGGGCAAGGGGGAGACTTCCTCTCCCTGCAGAGCTCATGTGCAGCTATTGCAGTGGTGAGCACAGCCTAACCCTCCTCCTGCCCCTGATGTTGTCTGACTTGGTCTGATTTCCAGGAAAAACTGCTCACATGTCTCCCAGCTCAGCTGTGTGTGGAAGGGGAGCCTGGCTCTTCCATGTGGAATGAACTGGGGGGATTCAGCTTGAAGAAGAGGAGGCTCAGATAGGACCTTATCACTATAACCTG
Organism: Campylorhamphus procurvoides; assembly: GCA_013396655.1. NCBI lineage: Eukaryota > Metazoa > Chordata > Aves > Passeriformes > Dendrocolaptidae > Campylorhamphus > Campylorhamphus procurvoides. The sequence goes on along the minus strand of WBMV01002864.1, from coordinate 24,763 downwards.
TAGATTGTAGCCAGATGGGGGTCAGGTACAAGCTGTAGGGCAAGAAGAAATGGCTGGGAGAGATTTAGAATTGGGCAATAGGGAAAATTTCTTCACCAAAAGGGTTGTCAGGCATTGGAACAGGCTGCCCACGGAAGTGGTGGAGTCACTGTTCCTGGAAGAGTTCAAAAAATGTGTAGATGGTTTAGTGTTGGGCTTGGCAGTGCTGGGTTAATAGTTGGACTCAATGATCTCAGAGGTCTTTAACAGACTCGATGATTCCATGATTCTACAAACCCAAACCACTCCATTTTTCCCACCCCAGCACCTGCCACCAGCCTGCTCTGCAACTGGAGCAGCCAAATATCTGCATTTGGGGCAGTTTGGGGGGCATGGACCTGGAGTGGCTGTAGTGTCACTGCCCTGGGTACCACCATATCTGGGTGATGTTGGACAACAAGAGCTCTGCTCACCCCCTCCATGTAACCCATCAGATAAGCCCCATATTTCCTTAAAAAGCCCATATAACCTAGGGGCCAAGAGCCATGGATCCTAAAAGAGCAGGAGAGCACCATATACCCTGAAAAAGCCTACCATGATAGCACCCTGTATCCTAAAGAGGCCTGTACATCCCAGCAGGAGAGCACCATATATACACAAAAAAAGCCCGTATAACCTGGTAGGAAAGTATAGAACCTAGAAGAGCCCTTCTGATGACCTGAGGTGACCATTTTTTCTCTCCCTTTCCTATGTCCATGAGTTTCCTGCAGAGCACAAGTCTCAGCAACTGCTCCTGTTGGGGAGCTTCTCCCTCCTAAGGAGATCTCCCAATTAATTCCTTGTTACATTCAGTGACAAAATACTTCTATTTTTTTTTCCTTTTCTTTAAATACAGCACTTGGATGTTCTAATCCAATGTTATCAGATGGTTTAAGATCTTATTTTTTAAAAAAAAAAAGCCCACCCACATTATTTATTTATGGTGTTTTTGCTGTGTATTCCAGCTAGGAAAGATTTTGCCTGAGGGTCAATACAATACCCTGCATAGTGTCTCACAAAGCCAGGCAAACACAATAAGCAGACAGACACAAGAGCAAACCCTTGCCACATATTTTCCTCATCATATTTCAGTGTTGTGGGATTCGAGTGTGTATGTTAGATTTGTCTTCTGTTATTTTCTTCTTTGTGTATAGTGACTGGAATGCCGCAATATGGCTTAATCAGACAACAGATCCTTCAAAACTTCCCTTCTACCCATGCCCTTGAGTAGTGTCTTCTCAAAATCCCCAGCTCCTGGAACCTGGTGATTATTTATCAGTTTAAGAACTTTTTTCCTTCTTAAATTGGGGAGGGGGGAGAAAGAAAAAGCTTTTCTCCCTCGTGACCGGAGAAAGCTGCTTGAAAGAAGCTCATCTGTGAAAACAACTAACACGCATGGTTTTTTAAAACGCCGCGTGGTTTTTTTCCAAATCCAGTCTCATGATTCCTTGTGTTGGCTGCGGGGAGGGAAATGTGCCTCGTGACTGTTGGTTCTCGTTAGTGGCACTGTCACGATTGTTACGTGTGGGAATGTGGCTGCTGGGGGAATCTGGGCAGCTCTGACACAAGGCAGCAACGCCGCATCCATCGTCGTCCTCCAAAGGGGTGAGATGGTCCAGGAATCCCCACGGGACACTTGGCACACCCAGGGGGATTGAGACATGGCACGGGGCAGCCACCTCGGGCAGAGTCAAACCACGGCTCAGCAGAAGTTTGGGCAGAGTCAAACGATGGATTTTTGCCACTTGGAAAGTTGTATACGTTCAATATGTCTAATTAACACCCTTCTATTCATCTATGATAATTATATCAATATCAGAGTTAATTACAAGCAATATTGATGGTGTTACGCTATGCTATGTACGCTTTTATAAATAGAACAAGGTAATCCTTAATTTACCAGAAATGCAGAGAGAAAAAAAAATGACAGTGATCTAAAAGTTATGAACAAAATACGCCTAAAAATACATCCAGGAACTGGAATTGTTGCATAGAGGAAATATCAACATAATGACATTTTTCTTAAAAATAGCAGAAAAACATCAGAACTATTTGCAAGTAAATGTGGGAGGCCTGAAGTGAGACATTCCAGAATTTGGGGTTTTGCTTCAGTTTTCAGAGGTGGGGAGTGAACAGAAAAGCTGAAGAAGGGAACAGTGAAGAACCTGTCTTAAATTCCTCAACCAAAGGGAATGTTTCGGAGTGCCTAGAGCTGCACTGAGGCAAGAGGCTGGAAAGTTTCTCATGGATGAGATCTGCTAAAATTGCCAAATCCTTGCAGATGACTTGGATTCCAGCAGAATCTCCCTGTCTTATGGTAAATTTTGTGTTTCAGACAACATCCAACTACAGCCACAGTGTGCAAGTCTCTCACTGTAATGGTTGGATGGTGTCCTTATCTGGTACCAAACTGGTCTTTGTGTGCCCGCCCTTGGGAGACCCTCTTGGGCTCTCCAGGGCAGCAGTGGATCCTGTCTCCCTGATTCCACAGCAATGCCGCCATTCTCCTCTCCATTTACCAACCCCACCAGCTGCTGGCTGGACATCCCAGCCCAAGGGAACCCTGGGTTGTTCCTGGAGAGCAGAGCAGAACTCATGGGATGTAGTGTCCAAGCACCGCAGTCGGGGAGCAAAAGGCCAAACCCATCCCCCAGGAGAGATTTCATGGACCAAAATTTTTAGTGGAAAAAGTTTAGGAAATAAGAGCTTTGAAGTCAGTGGGAGTGATTTACACATCATGTGGCCTTACTTCTAATCCAAACAGCATGAAAAATAGGTATCTGGAGTGGTTTGGGTTTTTTTTTAAAGGCAGATCAGCTGTTATTACTGGAAAAAGTGAACAAAGGTTCAGGGGCACAAGGACATCCTCAGCCTTCAAGGTCTGGAACCTTCCTTTAATTCTCCAGCTGTTTCAGATAAATAATTCCAATGTTTGGAATGTTAAAATATCCAAAATTTAAATAACAACACTTCAATTATAAATAAAACTATGCACAGTATATATTCAATGACTATAGCATTAAATTACAAAAACAAAATATTGTTTATATCAGTAGAAAACAAACATTCTTTATTAAAAAAAAACAAAACAAAACCATCACCACCCCCCTCCCCAGGTACAAGCTGTCCATGTTTTGTTTTCTGCACCAAAGAGCTTTGAAAACTTTGGGGTCCAGCCTAAGGGGTGTCCATCACCAACCTCCTCTGGAGGGCTTGAGCACTGAGGACACTTGAATTCCTGCAGGAAAAGCCTCTGAAAGTTTCTGGACCTCAATTACTGAGGGAAAATGGAATGAGCCAGGAGTACTCAGCAGCTGGGTCGAAGTCGCTTTGCTCTTTGTTGAAACGAAAAAGAAAGAAAAAAAATCTGAGGGAATTGTTTTTATCGTTAACTCCTGTCTTCAAAAATGCTGTGGCAATAACAAAGGCATCCTCCAGCACACAAAAGAGAAGAAATAAAGGTTAAAGCTGGGTGGTACTTTATTGTATTTTTTTTTTAAAATCTTTTTACTTTAATTGCCAGTTGTGATGGCAAGGGGGGAAAAATATGTAAAAAGCAAGAATAGCTAAAAATAGGTCAGATAAAAGGCAGCATATCTAGCCATAAATTATCCAGAGCCCAATAAAAGCTCAGTGAATGAGACAGTGGAATGTGTGGGGGCATGAAGACATAATGATATTAAATTAGAGCTTGCCTTCCAGACTGAAGAGGGCTGTGAATTACTCTCGTTTAAGAGCCTTGCAGTAATCGATAGCGGCTTTCTCTGCCTGTGGACAAGATCTCATAAATCCCTTTTATTTAAAGTGCCTGTGCAGGAGGAACGTGTGCCATGGATGCTTCAGGGAAGGCGAGTGGAGAGGGTCCCCAGGCCGATGTGATCCCAGCAGTGCCCGCACTCTGCGTTTCAGCTTGGATTTGCTCTTCCTTCCCACCTCCGTTCCCGAGGGGAAAGCAGGGTGCCAAACGCTGGATGTGCTAATTGCTGTGCCATCGCACTTAGGAGGTAGAGCACTGTCAGGCTGGGCTCCCTTTGGAGAAATTAAATCTCCTTGAAATCCTCTGCCTACACTGCGTGCACCATCCAGCTGGGAAATGTCTCTATAATGTATCACCATGTCCGAGTTTTCTCCCTCTGTTTAGACCAGTATAATCCTAATGTGTAGGAGCAACATAGTTCCCCTACACATAATTTGGTGATCTTCTGGTGAGTGCCAAATTAATACAAATTACTCATATCTGCAGCCACCTGAATTTATCCGGGCTGCAGCTCCACCTTCCCATGAGCCCCATCCCTTTCCATACAGGTACCATTTGTGCACTGGTACAGTTTGCATGCTTAGAAGTTCCCCATATTCTGAAGCCTGCCAAGAAGTGCTGGTGTCTTGATTTTTAGGGTGGGATATAGTGCTGTGGTAGACATCTGTGAGCACAGAACCCATTATCCCATGGCCAAGACTTACCAGGGGCCACAAAACTGTTCCTAATTCCTTCTTAACACACTGAAGACCAGCAATGAAACTCTACAAGCACAGTGTGCCACAGGAAAAGAGGAAGACACAGGGGACATGTCCCATGTCCCAGGTCACAGAATCATAGAGTCACTGGTGTTGGAAAAGACCTCCAAGATCATCGAGTCCAACCATAAGTCCAGCACCACCATGTTCCCCACTAAAGCATGTCCCCAAGTGCCACATGCACACACATTTTGAGCACTTCTGGTGATGGTGATTCTACAGCTTCCCCAGGCAGCCTATTCCAATGCCTGACCACCCTTTCAGTGAAGAAATTTTTCCTTATATCAAATCCAAATCTCCCCTGGCACAATTTGAGTCCCTTTGGGACTCATTAAAGGCCTCCCAGAGGGACCTAGAAAATGAGCCATGCCTCATACTATGGAGAAAAAGTGACAAATACCAGCAGTCCCAGTAAAGCCCCAGGATGAGCCAAACTTCTCTGCCTTCCTGAGATACTTGCGGTGCTTCTTGCATGTTAATAATTGACAGGAATCTGCTTCTAGGGCCTTTACCTTTCTGATGGGTTTAGGAAACAAGCCTTCACCACAGATGGACCTGATCCTCAAAGCCACAGATGGACATTATCCTTGAAGGGGATAAGTAAGGACCAGGCTTAGCTTGGCAATGAGGAGGAAAACAAACACTTGCTTTTGGCAATGGCACTGGCCAAAGGAGTTATCAGGAGCGTTATCAGGATCTTTGGAAGGAAATTGCCCTGCCGTGCCCAACATCCCTTGTGCAGCCGAGGTTTCTCAGCCCTACGTGTGAGAAAGCAGAGACCTGCAGTTATCTGCATTCCTCTCATTCCACCAACAAAGTCTCCCTGTGGTTCATTTCCTGTAGAAAGGTATTAAGGAATATGAAAGGGATAGGAATCTGCTCATTAAAGACATGTCTGGCAGATCCCTGGCTTGCAAAGGAAAGACTGCAGGGCTTAATTTACCCGATTGTTGATGATTGATTAGCAAGGCCATTTCAAAATGCTTTTGATCCCCAAGCCCCCTCATTACAACCATGGCTGGGGCTGAAGCATTGGACTATTCCCAAGTAATCTCAGAGCTTTGAACAAGTTTTTATTAATATTCCAATCGATAACCATGAAGGGACAGATGAAGAAAGGCATTTTGCCATATTGCATCTGCCTTGCAAGGTTTTCCACAGGCTTTGAGGGCTCGCTAGGCTGTATCACTGGGCTGTTGGTGCTTTCCACAGCTGCACTCTGGGTGTGCAACAGGACCTGTGCATGTGCACTTGGCCACAGAAGCCGCTGCAGCTGCAGCAGTTGTGCAACACACTTCAGATCTGCCGATGCAGTCACAGCTGCTTGTGTGCTGGAAATGCTCCTGGAATGCTGGGCTACCAGGGAAATACATGTGTGGCAAGGCAGATGAGGCTTTGGAACACATGGAGGCTCACTGCTTAAGCTGGTTTTACATGAGGCTTTTCATGTGATGTGTAAAAATTTTATCTCTCTCCCCATGAGAAGGTGAAGAAGTTCAGAAGCCACTGACCAGCCCAAGGAGAGCCTGTGCTCCAGGAGAAATGTCTTCCCTTCAGCCTGAGTCCCCAGGCATGCAAAAAGCATTTTAAGGAAAGGAGGGTGGAGAACAGGCAGAGAAATGGGAGGTTCTTCTGCAGGAGGTAGAGAAAAGGCCAGGAGTTTGGCATGGAAGAGAAACACTGCATGAAGCTGTTCCTGGCGTGTCTCTTGTGCCTCAGGCCATCCCTGTGTGAACAGCCGTGTCCCAATCTGATCCCAGACCTGCCTTTGAATTTGCATCTAGACAGCTTCCAAAACTATGCATTTGAAGGCTGGTTGGACTCTGGCCTACTCAGGAGACACATGTGGTGCCAATTTGGACTTGGGTCTATGGGGACTTGTTCGGCTGCAAAGTGATCACAGGTAACTCCTCAGACACTGACGACCACATGAGATCTGCTGATGAGAAGCCTTCTGTACAGAGCAGGCATTCAAATTATTCTTAATCAAGGTCTCACATCTTACCATCTGGTTCTTATTCCCAGCCTGGCTTCCAGGTGGAAGCAAGCTGTTCAGATGTTCAAGCTGATCAGACCCACAGCAGTGCTCTGAGCTCCAGTGCCCACCAGTGTGACCATGGAGTGATTCCCTCCAGAGCTGTGCTTGCAGTCTGCCTTATTCCTTTGCATGGGTAAAGGTGGAGATGGCTCAGAAATCAGAGACTTCACCTCTCTTCAGATGGCTCCAGCTGCAACGTCTGTCTCTGTCATTGTCACAGGTCCCTCCTTCAGTCAGTGTAATCAAACAGGCACTTCTAAGACAAGCTCTGGTTTAGGTGCCAACTCGAGGGTGAATTATATGCCAGTCTCCATTGCCCAGACTGGTTAGACAGATCTGAATTGTAAAATAAAATAAAAAAGAAATGTTCATGTTGAAAAGCTTAGAGGTAAACATCTGCAAGGGAGATAAACCAAATGAGATGCTTTCCAGCACAGGCATATGAAAATCTTTCCTGCAGCTGGAGATTGACAAAGGCTGCTTTGGACTGGAGGACCTGAGTCTTCTCAGCAGAGATTCCCATTCATAAGATTAATAGCAAGCCCCACACTCCCCTGAGTACAGTCACCCCCTCTGCAAACTGACAATTGACTACTCGTTGAGCTCCATCACTGCAATGCAGTGACCAAAATAAGCACCTGAGTTTAGGTGCTGCTGTGTGGATTTCTCCATGGGAGCAAGGTGTCTCAGCACCCATGACAGTCCATGGAGAAGAAGCTCAGAGTTTGCACGTTGGGTGTGATGCAGGTGACCAGCCATGAAAGTGTGATTTGGTTGCCTAACACAAGAGGTGGTGGCATTGCTGATGGTATCACAGAATCATAGAAAGGTTTGGTTTGGGAGGGACCTTAAAGGTCATCTCGTTCCAACCCCCTGCCATGGGCAGGGACATCTTCCACTAGACCAGGTTGCTCCAAACCTCATCCAGCCTGGCCTTGTGATAAGATGTTACACTTGGCCTCTGGCTACAGAACCAGAAAGCATCACCTGCAAACCCAGTGTCATCAGGCCTGGTGTCTTCCACAGAATCAGAGAATAGTCTGAGTTGGGAGGGACCCATAAGAATAATGAAAGCCCAACTCCTGGTTCTGCACAGGACAGCTCCATGAATCCCACCATGTGCCTGAGAGCATTGTCCAATGCTTCTTGAACTCTGTCAGATTTGGTGCTGTGACCACTGCCCTGGGGAGCCTGTTCTGTTCCTGACCACCCTCTGGTTGAAGAACCTTTGTGTAATATCCAACCTATCCAACCTTGACACAGCTCCATGCAATTCCCTCAGGTGCTGTCACTGGTCACCAGAGAGAAGAGGGCAGTGCCTGCTCTTCCTCTTCCCCTCCTGAGGATGTTGTAGACCATGAATTGGATACCCTGGGACATCCCAAATGGCACAAGCCATCTATATTGAGGCAACCAAATCACTCCCTTGTGACACTAAGTACACAGATTGAATTTCAGCCCAAGCCAGATTGAATTTCAGCCCAGGCCACCACCATGGTGAGGACTTAGACAAAGCCACTGTACTCCTCAGAAAGAACCCACTGCCCTGCCCCTGGTGGCTCCTCTCAACCCAGTGAAGGTGTTTTGCAATAACTGTCCTGTCCCATGACAAAGGGGTGAGCTCTGCTCCTGGGTTCAACCACACTGGTTACTTGTGCTTTCCTGTTAGTCAGTCCATGAACATCTCATTCCTGGAATGACATGTTGAATAGAAGGCAGTCAAGGCAAAAAACTCACAAGTGGCCATGTCTGGCAGGGATGTGGCAGCCTTAGGGAAAACTTCAGTCATGTCAGACACGAATTTATTGTTATGCTTGTTTTTGAAGCTTGGCAAAGTTTTAACATCAGACATTAACACCACTAGGGCTTTTAATGTTAATATAATTTCAAAGGACTTGGTGTCTAAGAGCTGAATTCCAACATTCTGGACACCAGTGCAGAGCAGGGACATAAAAGCTCAAATATCAAGGTAGCAAACATGTTCTTGTATCTACAGAGACTAAAGTCAGCACACAATAGCCTTTATAGGAGCAGGAAATGGGAAGCAGAAGAAATGTACTGCTGAAAACCATCAGCAGGTTCTTTTTACCGAGAAAGAAGTACAGTTAAACAGAATGAGGAAAGGTCAGCACATTCAACCCTCAGGTCAATTCTCCTTCAGGTTTCTTCAAAAGTTGCATGTCTCTAGTGGATGTGGCATTTTAGATACCATTGACCTGAGACAAAAGAAAACACACCTCCCAGATCTCCTTGGTAGACCCACAAAGTCTCCTGTTCTTTTTCCATTTCCCTGGAGTCAGGCAATTACCAGAGCCTATAAGTTTTCATTTTTTGGGGGGAAAATATGTTTCAGGCTCCTGTAATAAAGAAGAAAAGGGTCAACATCGAAGATTTAGAAGCATCATCTTTTATTAATGTGAACACCTAGCTTTCTTGAGGGTGAATGGGATTGGAATAATTCTGGACCATCACTACCCAGATCTGCATCCTGTCTCCCCATCACTCCGCAGATCTACAGAGATCACTGGCTTAAAGGGATGAAAAGGTCAGGTTTGCACTGGGAAAACACAGGTAAGGGCTGACCTGAGGAAGACAGTCCCTGTGCCTTCCTCCTTGCCTGTGACAAACCCCATAGTGAGTTGTGAGGGCAAACACATCACGTACTGTCAGGTGCTCTGGAAAGCACTCAGAGCAGGATGAGCTGATTGACTACCCACAGGCTGGCTGTTCCCTCTGACCTGCTCTTTAATAGGATCTCTCACCAAAACACTGTTTTATCTTCCTTTCAGCTTGGAAAGCTGATTCTGTCCTTGCTCAAGTGAATCTCAGCTCCCAGTCTCAGCTGGGTATCCTGAGCACTCATTTTAGGTGATTGAAAGACAAGTTCTGCTGCAACATTTCTCCATGGCACAGACACATGGGATCCACTGACCCATCTGCCAGCTGGACAGCAGGCCAAGGATGGCCAGTCAAACTTCCAGCCTGCTTTTCTATATCAAGGTGAGGTCTACAAGCTCTGTTAATTGTGGGACAAATTCTGCCCTTTGGGACTCAGAGGCAATTCCTATTTTCGATTCCCTCTCTGGCCTGGTGGGATTAACTCACCCTACACATCCCTGTAAACTCTGTCACTCATCCCTGCATCCTGGGACATCTCATTTCACAGTCTGTGACAAAGGCAGGAAATCTCTGGCTACATTTTCTTCAGCATTTAGGTTAGGGAGGGAGTTGTAAGAAGACTATTACTCAAAAGAAAAATTCCATTATGTTGCGCTGGGTGCAAATTTGTAAGGAGAAACATCTCTTGACCCAAGGAACAGAACTCTCTGTGTGGAGAAAAGGAGTAAAAAGCAAGCCAGGATGAAAACAAGATGCAAGGCAGGACACAGCCCTTGGACTTTGGTCCTGCAATGTTCAGGTTCTCTGAGGATCCTCCCACATTTGCTCCTCTGAACCTGAAATCCTGTTCTGCCTGTCAGCTTGGCAAGGGGAGGGGTCCAAACGTGCCTCAGTTCCCTCTCTGCAGGATCAGGGGCACCAGCATTTGTCTGTGTCCCTGAAGCTCTCCAAGTGCTTGCAAATTGTTCAGATGCCGAGTATAATCTAAACAAACTGAACTGGGGGATTGTATAAACTATCTACACACATAAATTGAGCCATTTAAGAGGGGAAGAAGGAAGGTTTTGTTTGTGTGTTTTTTTATTACAGGGTATAAACAGGCAAATAAATAACTTACCATGTGATCCATGTTTAAAGCAGCCCAAATCCTTTCCTGCTGTGTCTTTCAGAGCCCTATTCAGAGGCAGAGACAGGCAAGGGAGAAGCTATACATTTATTTTATTGCTCTGCAATAAGAAAACAAGCTCAAATTAGTTGAAAGTGAGGATGGGAAAGAATGTGCCCATTCTTTTCTCCTAGGTCCTGGGAGGAATCTCTCTGTGTTTCTTGGACTAGGGCTCATTTCACCAGCTTTCAAATGTCCACATCGTGTAGGTCTCCAAAGGACTGATCATGGAAGGCTCCCTTTATGGAGAGGATGGGACATTTCTGCACCATGAGTCATCTGACCTTGTCTGAACTATTTTAGACAGTCAGATAAGCATCATACTCTGTCTTCTGGGAGCAGCTGCAGCAGAAACATGGACTGGCAGTGCTTGGGAGATGACACAAGAGGCTCAGAGGAGAGGACAGGCTTGTCAGATGGCTCCAAAATCACAGAAGTGGACTCCCAGGGACTGCACATCCAAGACTGTACAATATTTTGGCACATCCAAGTAGTGCTAGATTTGTTCAAGAAGCCAACAAGAGAAAGCAGGATCTTTAAAGATGCTTTTAAAGGTTGTGGGAATGGTGATGCAACTTGAAAATACGGCTGAGAAGACTTGTAGGATCATTAGGTCTCCTCCTCCTGGGGCTAGACTAGGACTCAATCAGCTACACACTGTGGTCTCCATCTAGATTAGTCAACAGAATTCCCAGCATGGGTTCAGTTCATCACTCCTACAAGTTGGGGTTGCATCATTTCAGTCCCAAACCAATCATGAGACATGAAGACAAACAAGAAACACCAAATTACCTGCTCTGAACAAAATCAAGAAGAAAGGAATGCTTGGACACAAACCCTTAAAGGTATTAATGCAGAGTTTGGGTTAGCCTTGATATTTGTATAAAATTGCCCATCACTTTCCCAGGATGTCTCAACATCAAAAAGCCCAAGGTTTTCTTAACTGTGTTAAGGAAAACTATACCCTTTCCTTCCACCTGACTTACCACCTGGACCAGGATATTTGCTGCTTTAGAAAGGATACAGAATGAAAGCCACAAAATAGTCAGGAGATTTCTCAGGAAAATCCAGGCTCAAGCATGTCAGACTTCTGGGCTTGGAGAGAACTAAAGTGCTGAAAGGAAACTCAGTGAAATACAGGGAAGGGAAAAGCCTTGTTCATGTTTCAGTAGGTCACAAGGTGCAACAAATGACCATATTACTGAATGCAAATACGTACTCTGGATCAGTGGACTGGCTCTGAGTTTGGTTATTCAGTTACAGAGCAATGTTGCCTTTTCAACAGACTTCAGAAAGAAGATCTCGACTTTTAATTTGGACCAGATTTGTCTCTTTCTAGGAAAAAAAGACCATAGTATATATGGTACATGACACTGCCAAACCTATTTTGTATGAATTCCCTCCTTCATCGAGGAGAGGGGACCAGAGCTTGGCAGGACAGTGGATTGATGAGGTATCTTACAAATTTTTGACCCAAAGGCCAAAACTCTGTAGCCCACAACATTTTAGTGGCTCCAGAACTCAGCAGCTCCAGAATAGCAGCTTTGGAATTCAGAAAAAAAAAATTGGTTGGAAAGGACCTTTGGAGATAATCCAACCCATCCCCCTGCTCCAAGCAGGGCCAACTTCAACAGTTGCTCATATCTTTACACTTTTTCAGCCTGTGTTCAGAAATAAGGTCTGCGAGTGAGCATGCTCTCTTTTAGCAGGAACTGTGTAAAAATTCTGCTTTCCAAGACCTTTTCCAGGGAGATCTTGGCAGTACAGCGGGCTGGGTGATTTTCCCCTATGTATTTCCTTACTAGTATTCCAAGTGTCATCTGAATTCCACTGTGACAACTTGTACTTTGGTGGCAGCTATTTCCTTATGTCCATGTGAAAATAGCTGATTCTCCTCCAAAACCAGCCCAAAGCTCTCAGTGTCTCACCTCAACTTGCTCAGAGTTAATGCACTTTCTGACACTTGGTGACATGTTTGGACCTGTGTTCGTTCTCCATTTCCAGTCAAAGCTGGTGCATGCCATGGCAGGAATTATATAAATAGTGACAGGTCGATATTCTCAGCACCTGATTTTTGCTCAGAAAGATTAAAAAGCAACATTAGGGGTTGAAAACATTGGTTTACACTCAGGGGGACAGAAGCATCCATCCAATAGACTTGGTTACCCTTGCTGTCCCACTGAAAGCAACAGCCCTGCTTCCATGGCACTCATTTTCCTTCCACATACACTCAGGTTTGAGGTAGTGATTATCCCCCATGGCTGCATCCCATGAGTGGCACTCATGGCCCTTCTCCTCCCAGTGTCCAAGGGAAGGGCACATGCAGGGGGACACATGGGAGCACAGCTCACCAGCAGACTTCAGCACAAAACCTTTCCTACAGGGATCTTTCTGCGTAACTATTGACGTGGAAGGGGGGGAAATACTTGCCTTACTCTGAGGAGGCAAAGCTGGAGAGGTTGATAGTGTTAATCACACATTTTCCTGGTGCAGATGGAAGGGAAAGCCTGAAAAGTTTGAGTCAATTCCTGAAGCTTTGCTGACTTAGTCTTCTGGGTCCCGTCAGCAAAGCTGGTCGTAGAGTCAAGAAGTCAGAGAATCAGAGAATCTCCTGAGCTGGAAGGGACCCATAAGGATCACCAAGCCCAACTCCTTGCCCTGTTCAGGAGAGCCCAAGAGTCACACCATGGGCCTGAGGGTGTTGTCCAAACACTCCTTGAGCTCTGGCAGGTTTGGTGCTGTGGCCACTGCCCTGAGGAGCCTGTTCAGTGCCTGACCACCCTCTGAGTAAAGAACCTTTTTCTAATATCCAACCTAAATCTCCTCTGACACAACTTCATGCCATGGCCTCAGGTCGTGTCACTGGTCACAGGAGTGAAGAAATCAGTACCTGCCCCTCTGCTTCCCCTCAGGAGGGTGTTGAAGGCCACGGTGAGGTCTGACCTCCATCCCCTCTTCTCCAGGCTGAGGAAACCAAGTGACTCGGCTGCTCCTCATATGACTTCCCCTCTAGGCCTTGCACAATCTTAGCAGCCCTTAAGCCCTTAATGAAGTCTCAGACCAGGACTTGACCCATACTCAGCCTCGTCTGTTCAAGGTCCCGCTGGAGCCAGCTCAATGAAATCCCGCTGCTTGTTCCCCCTGCTCTAATTTATCAACGTAACAACCTCTTTGAGGAGAGGCACGTTCTCTGCTTTAATTCAGCAACTGTTTCTGGAGGCATCAGGGTATACCCGGTGTTGCTGGATATATGTCAGTGCCCTGAGTGCTTTAGGAGAAGCCGTCGGTAAAAGCAACACCACAGCAGCTGGAACAAAGAATCCACAGCAAAGCTCGTAACACACCATCGACGTCCCCCTCCAAACTCTGAATTAAACACCCACTCAGCTGAAACGCTTGAATGATGAATATCATCATCTGGGGGTGGTGAGCAGGGAAATCGAGGCGGCTTTATTTTTTTCCAGCGCTACAGAAAGAATTTCCTTCCTGCTGCAGATGTGCAGCAAAGCGCTGGAAACAGTTACCCGTCAAGTTCAAGCAGCTGTACTCGTGTGTCACCAGGCAATGAGACTCCAGGCCCGAGCTGTCAGCTCCGCTATTGAAATTAATGGGCCAGACTGTTTATGTTAGTGGAGATCGTCCCATTTAAATATATATGTTATGCTGAATCCATAACGCAACTGCAAATTGGCAGTGTGGAGAGGAGGGGAGCGGGTCGGGAGAAGGCAAGATGGAGAGGGGAATGACAGGGTGTAAAAAGAGAAAATCCGAGAGAGGGAGAAAACATCCTTGGGGGAAAGATATTAATTCACTGAAAGAAGCGTAAGGAAAGCCAAGATCTGATCAGATAGCACTGGAATGAGAGAGAGAGAGGAAGATAGTTATATGTATGGATAGATGGATGGATAGTATTTACGATCCATGCAAGAACAAGCTTGGTGGGGGACTGTATCAGTGCCCCAAACATCAGAGGTCACTTGGATCAAATACTTACATGGGTCAGAAAAGCTTTCAGCAGTAACAGTGAACTTCAAACCAGAGAACAAACACAGTCCAGCAAGGGAATGTGCTTTTCTGTTTTTTTCTTCCTCATTTAGTATTCAGGAGAAGCTGCATTTTTCTGCAGCATTTAGAGAGACTAAATAATCAGGAACATGCTGCTGGTGGAGCTGGGAAGGGGCCAGAGAACATGGGTGTGAGGCAGGGGAATGGGCAGATGCTGGCAAGGATTCCCACGTGCAGAGGAAGGTGATGGGGACTTCTCTATGTGAGCTGGGGGAGAGTGAGGGATGGTTTTTGCAGCTCGTCTGCATGTGGATCTCAGCCTGGGACAAGGTGATAGCCCAGGTCCCCTCCCAGTGCATTGCTATGATGCTCCAAGCACAGGCAGCCAGGATGGGAATCACTTGCCTCCATCAAAGAATCCCTGTTGATTTCTCCTTTTACAAGCATTTGGTTTGCCTGGGCTTTTTGTGGAGGGATCATACCCCTCAGGACTTCAAAGAACTTGTTGTCAGAGCTGTTTGAGACCCCCAAGGTCACAGTGGGCTGGGGGAAACCTCCAAGGTCAGGCTGAGCTGGGGGAGCCTCCAAGGCCACTCATGGCTGGGGAACAGTTGAAGGCTTGGCAGAAACATGACATTCCACCAGGAGAAATGATGGGGACTCGTCCCCACCTTTGATACACCAAAGAGAATCAGGAATCATTTTTTAAGAGATTGATAGAATTCTTACTTTCCTGAAAAGAAACAGAAAGAGAAGAAGTGACCTTATCATAAGATCAGAAGCATTCCTTTCAAAAGCGAGGTTAAAAATGGAGATAACCCAGAATTTGGTGATGACAATTTATAAGGGAAATGGTTTCTTTGTCAAGATTGTTCTGTTCAACCCCAGCCCTACTTTTGTTTTGCAATCAGAAACATGAAGCTTCTGATCAGGAAAAGAATGTGTCATTTTTTTTTCTTTTTCTGTTTTCTGTGTTAAAAGTTGCATTTTTAACAGCTGCTTTTCAATGTTGCTGCTGCAGTGAAACAAATCCCCTTCTCCTGCCTGCACTGGTGGGGCAGCAAGATAAGGGTAAGGGCTGGGGGATGTTGGATTTCCCTGCATTCTCCTGCAGTGCAGCCGTGCAGGGGAAAGCAGAAATGATTCAGACATTGAATACTGATATGAAGAAAACATCAGCCTCTCCTGCATGTGGAAGCTCCCAACTCCAGGAGTGTGTAAATGCGTTTTTGTTCTGAAGGAGTTGGTGTCACAGGGGTTGTCTCAGCTCTGGGAGAAGCGGCTGCTGGAGAGGGAAGGGTGGTTTGTGAGCAGATCCCAGTATTGTACTGACAAGTATTAATGGGCCAGGAATGCTGCAGCTGGAAAGTGAGGAAAACAAAACAATTCTGTTTCGCAGAAGGACTTCACCGAGGATGACTCCACTAGCACACGATCCACCAATCCGTCACCTCCCCGAATCCCACGTGAGAAGGTGGGATAATTACTATAATTTTAATGTGCTCCACAATGATTTAAATACACTGGGTAAACTAAAAATATCCTGCTTTTCCGTGAGGGCACTGACTTTCTGAGGTAACGCTGCCCCAGAGCTGCTGGTGGTTCATGTGCCAGCCCCTTCTCTTACCCCTCAGGGCTCCATAAACCTTCTCACAGCTCTTTTGCCTTGTGGAAAGTCTTTGCCTCCTGCATTTTGCAAAACTCTCCTTTGGAAAAAAAAAATAAAAAAAATTCCTCTGCTCTTTCTCTTGCAATCTGGAGATCAGGCAGAGAATTACATCTGCCATGGCTGTGGGAGAGCTGCAGAAGGAACAGAGGATGGAGAAGAGAACGTTTGCAGCAAGGGTGGGAGCAGAGAGCCTGGGCCAGCTGAATGCTTCAGTATGCTTGGAAGTGTCAGTGAAGCGAATAGTGTGTTTCTAACACAGTCCTGAGTGTTGAAATACTGCTTAAATTGCCTCCAGAACTGACATGAAATCTGAGGATTTGGAAGTATCTCCTGTGATTGATTGAGTGACTGATTGATTTGATTATATATATTTTATATGTGTGCGTTAGGCTGGATTTGGCTGTCTAAACATCATCTCCTAGAGCCAAGCTGGAATCTCCAGGGTATCCAGCCCCAGACTCCGAGGACTGCTTGCCTTCCCTCGGCTCTGTGTCACTTTGCCAACACCGTGGGATGTCTCAGATGTACAAGGGCATCTCAGATGGCACCAGGCTCCTGTGTGTAGGCATCTGAATCCCACCCCCTGAGTCATTAGGGCTCACAGAGATCATGTTTTCAAAGTTCTTCTCCGCAGTCACTGGGATCAGAACTTTACCTTAAAAATAAATAACATCCAAAGCCAAGAGTTTCTTGGATAGTCAATTAATTTTGTGGGGGCCGGTTTGGAAACATTCTGAAACCTGATCCTCGTTGTAAAGCTGGGAATCTTGGCAGCCATGTCAAGGAGCAAACTGTGTATATTTTGCCTAGAATTGTTTCTACTATATAATCAGGAAATAATCATAAATAAGGAGCCTCTTCTCCTTTGATTTATTTTCAGAGGTCTTCACGGGTCCCTTGCTTGTCCCCCATCATGCTGGAAGGAAGGAAACCTAAGATGGGCTTGGCTCTTGCATCTGTTCAAAGGCAAAATTCTCAGACAGAATCAACATGACTGTTGATGTGAGGTGTGTTTGGTAACACAGGAGTTCACTGGACTGTTCCTATGGGTATCTTATCTAATAAACAAGGGGAAACATGCTCCTTCCCTGGATGAGGATCCAGGCTGGGCTTTGTCCAGTGCTGGGGAGGTCTCTGATTTGGAACTGCACAGTTCCTGGGTCTGGAGCAAAGAATGGGGGCAAATGGGTCAGTCTGGACTGCCAGGTTTTTGTGCTCCTTTGCAGGGTCTGCTGCGTGAGGCCTGCAGGGCAAGCTCACAGTGAAGGAAACAAAGGAATTCACAAACTCCAGCTGATATGAAACTGATGACCTTTGTTCTGCTCCTCGGTTGACCACTGAGAAATTATTATTGCAGAGATAAAGATCATAAATTTTTGTGCCTGGCTTTTTTCCTAGATCCTGTTTAACAGTGTTTCTTGGCAGTTTCTTAGTAGATACTTTTTAGCCCTGGCTCTCTTCCTGGAGTTCTGGCAATTAAACATATTAACATTCATCTTTAAAAATAGCAAGGAGTGGGTATCCAGCCTGCCCAGATGAACACCCCTGAATGTGGGGAGAGCCTGCAATGAAGCAGAGCCCAGTGCTGAACCATGCAGATGGTGGAGAGGATACCTGGTCTCTCAACAACCTTTCCACTCCTTGTTTCCAGAACCTCCTGGACCAATCTCTTTTCTTCTCCCTGCTAAATTCAAGCCCATCACTTCCAGACTGTGCATCCCTTGGCTGGTTTATACAGCAACCACCATGTTGAGAGGATGTCTCCATCTTTAAATAAGTGCTACAATTTAGGCTGTTTTGCTCCTAGATAGAGCAATGTGCATCTGCCATGTTTTCCAGGATGCTGTGCTGTCAGCATGCCTGTTGAGCTGGGAAAGGAAAAACCAACAAACAGTCCTTCTCCTCCCTCTGCTTGAGCTCTGACAGCGTGAAGTGGAAATGACCTAGCTGGTAATTCAGTCTCGAGCTTCCCTGCCTGAGCCTCTCTTGGCTTCTCTAAAACGTGGAGGAAACATACTGTTATCTCCAGGTACTGATGGCTGCTCAAGATGAAACAGACCCCTCTGGGGGGATTATTTTTATCTCTGCTTCTCTCCTCACTTCTCCATCAGCGAGGACAGTGGGCAAAGAAAGGTGTGTGGAAAGACTCAGCTGCTGACAGAGCACAGAGAAAGATGAGGGCTGTGTACCCCAAATTTACAGCTCCACAGAGTCCTTGATGTGTGTCCTTGATGTTACCTAATGAAGCTTTTCTTCCAGCTTGTTCCAGGGCAGTTTTCTGCACTCAGGAGATACTCTGGACTCTCAATCCCCAAGACTTCTCACCCAGGGGCACCGCAGTGATGCTTTCTCTGTTGAGGACCATAAAGCTCAAATCTCTCCCTCCTGGGAGATTTGGATGAGGTTGAGAGTGGGCAGAAACTCAGGCTAGGACATGGCAAGTGGAGGGCAACATAATTCCTGCACAGTGTTATCTCAAAGAGAGATCATGGGGCTGGACCATGGACAGTGAAGATGTCCAAGGACAGGGAAAGAGAGATCCTGAGCAGGGAACTGGAGGAGCAGGGGGGCTGCAGCAGATATTAGTAGATAATCAGCAAAGGAAAGCAGCAGCCAAGGAGAGCTTCCCTCCAGGAGACTGCAAGAGCCTCCTGCCAAGGACAGCCCTGCAGAACTGGGACTGGCCAGAACAGGAATTTTGATTTGGAATCTATGGTAGCCAGGACACAACTGAGCAGAATTTGAATGTACAAATAAGCCTGTAAAATATGGAGCGAGCACACTGGAAGTGATGTGCCTTGAAGGGCAAGAAAAGTCCTGCTCCTTCCACTGATCACCCCACAGAAACATGGGTCCCTCACATCCTTCCAGTTCACAGAGTTCTCAGATTCTGGGATCTCAGGGATTGTTCTGGGGGAAGATCATAGGCACAAGCTCAGCAGATGGCTACCTGCAGGACTGGGCAGAGCAGAGTCACTTCCAGCATGGGGTTGGCTTGTGCCCCTTTACCTCTGGCCAGGCAGCTGGGGACGGGTTCAGAAAGGAACATGTGGAGGCAGAACCTCAAGGAGACATTGTCACTGCTGTGCCAAGACCTGGTCCCCAAACCTGGGCATTCTCCATTTTACACAAAGGATGTGATTCAACACCTTGGTGAGGGTCAATCTACAGGTTGGTGGTGATGGCAACGAGGGGTGGATTTGGGGTATCTAATGTAGGAGCAGGAGGCAGCAGTTGTGCAAATTCACAGTGGGTGAGTGTAAAGGAAGAGAGGTGGTTGGAGTCACCCTGTTTTGGGGAGGCAAAAGATTCCCAGGACCTGGGAATACCTTTACCCCTCTCTGTGATGGGTGGTGATGATGTATGTCCCATAATTTTTTACAAATGAACTGTTTGCTCTTGAAAGCTTGACCTTTTAGCCCTCAATTCTTTAAAATCAACAGGAAGACTACAGCACTATCTCACAATACCCAGTCCTTGAGGCGATGCCTTTCACCAGACATTTGAGGTTTTAATCATTTTTGGTGTTTCTCATAATTTCAGTTAATAAATCCAGGGTGGTTACAGTGATGATTCATGCAGGATGCATCCTGTTTCTTCTCTCCCACATCTCTCTGGCAAAAAGCTGCTATGGATTAGGAACCTTGCCCTTCATTTTTGGAAATTGCTCTCCCACTATAGACTTCAAATGAGAATTGCTGTGGTATTTCACTGTGTGCTATTTCAGAGCGCTGGCTGCTTTGATGCAGTCATCATCTATATGGAAAAGAGGTGTGTGCATGAATCAATGGTATAGTTCAGCTGCATCTGCATTAGAAAAGCATAAAATTGAATGAAATGCAGTAACTGGAATGTGCTCTCCCAGGATTCTGTGCTAAATCGGCTCTTCAGATACACACCAAGGCACTTTTCAAGCGCGGGCTGCAGAACAAAGAGGGCCCTACAATTTCACACCACACTTTCTACATTTCCATTTTCACCTCTGGTGACTGGAGCGTGTCAAGGTTTATGTGAATTCCCCAAAAGTTGGATGATACATCTTTCATCTGCTATTTTAAAAAAAACAACCCAAAATTTAGAATGGTTCATTTTCTACTTCCATGTTCTTTTTTTATTGCCCACTTCTAGCAAATGTTGGTGGTTTTCAGCCTAGACTCTGGAGGAAGGCTGCTCTTCTTCATAAAAGAGGCAACAGAGCAAATTGTGTTCAATCACCTTAATACAAAATGGTTGGTCCATGCAGCTTTAGACAGTCTGAAGAGGGTCCTTTGCAGGAGCAGGACTAATTTTCTGCTTTGAGTCTGCTCATCTCACCAGCTGGGATATCAGAGCCACACATCCCAAGACTGTTCCTCTATTTGATCAATTAATAAACACAGCAGTTAAAAGTCAAAGTCAGAAATTCTCAAAAGAACAGATGATCTTCACTGCATTCCTTGTTCTTCAGTAACAGTGAGGAAAAAGAAAATATTCTTACTTTTTCCCAGCCTAATCCCACCACCTGTTTCAGCCTACATCTCACTGAGAGAGGGGACCACAACACCCAAAGGAAGCACTGGTGGGGGGTTTCTGCCTCTGGGATGCTCAAAACTCTGCTTTATAAAAGTGGAGAGCAACGGGAATGGCTTTGAACATGATTAACTTCATCTCAAAACTGACATTTAAAATAGGTCAGACAATTCCCCCCCAGGGGCTGCCATTTTCTCACCACCAGCTCTAAAGGGAACCTGGGCATGGCTGTATTTAACTACTGTGAAAAGACTGGGTGAGATGGATCTCAACCCTAAAATGGAGGGATCTGAATCTGTGCTTTAGATCCCTCTGTGCACTGTGTAAAGGGGACAAGCCCAAAGAAGAGGCCATCAGGCTTTATCACTAAAGGAGTCTACGAGGGGGAGAGGGACTTTTGACAAGAGCATGAAGTGGTAGGACAAGGGACAATGGCTTCAAACTGAAGGAGGGTGGGTTTAGATTTCATATTAGGAAGAAATTATTTCCTGTGGTGAGGCACAGGGTGCCCAGAGAAGTTGTGGATGCCCAAAACTGGAAGTGTTCAAGGCCAAGCTGGATGGGGCTTGGAGCAACCTGGTCTAATTAAAGGTGTCCCTGCCCTGGAAGAGGGTTTGGAAATAGATGGTCTTTAAGGTCCCTCCCAATCCAAACCATTCCAGGATCCTACAATCATTACTCCCTTGATCTCCTAACCAACCAACAAATGCTGGAGACAGAAGAGGCTGTATTGGGCAAGTCTTTGCATTCCAAACCATGCTTTAATGGCTGAACTTCTCTTTGCTCTGGTGCTCTCAGGCTGTGAATCAATGGGAACATCCTCACTGCGGTTTTAGAAGCACAAAGCATTTCTCTGCATTGTCAAAAACACAAAAAAGAACAGGTAGGAGAGGAAATGAACAGCCAGCTCTATCCAATATTAACAGCTCTGCAACTCAGGAGGCATGTTCAAGCGAGTTTAACTTTCACCCCCCCAAAAACACCTGGCAGGTTGAGTAAAAGCACTTGGTAGCAGTGACCCCGGGGAGGATGAGATACCTTCTGCATAATTATCTCCAGTCAGGCTTTGGCTGTGCTGTTGCAGATGTTAATCTTTCACACCCACTGCAGAGTGGCCACAGAACAGCCCTTGTGGTGAAAGCCACGAATAGAAGGCAAAGGAATGCAATGTTCCCCTTGTTTTGCCACGGTTCAGGATCAAATGCATCAAACACTGGCATCGGGAGGAGCTGTGCCTTATCACAAGGTGTATCCTGTTGGCATCACAACACCCCCAGCCTCACAGCTGAAACTCCTATCAAGCCATCTCTGCCCTCAGGATCTTGTAACTAAAAGGTGAAGGGGAAAAAAAATAAAATAAAGTAAAAAAAGCATGATGTGCTGGGAGAGATCTAAGCTTTGATTCAGCAAAGGCTGAGGATGTGTTTCATTTAAACAAGCCCTGAAATTCACTCTCATCAATAAGCCTTAAGAACATTCTTATGAAAATAAACAATGAATATTTCTCTTCTAAAAAAAAAAGTCAACAAACTAGAGCCAATGCCAAAGCTATGAAAATAATCACCATTAATTTACAGCCTAATCAAGTGTGAGAGATACTCTTGGTTTCTTCTGGATGTTCCTTAAGGCTGCTATCTCCTGGGATCAATAACCACCTTGTAGTAAAACCCCGAGGTGCTGGCAGAGGCAACCAAAATATTCTCTGCAATTGTTTCTCAGCCCATATTTATGGGAGTGTGGTCACAAAAGCCAAGTGCAGGAGCAAATTCAGACCTGGCCTAACCTGACACAGCTTCTTTGGGAGAGGCACACACTCCTGCTGAACCTGAACCATCAGGTAATAAAAACCCACTGAGGAGAACACTTCTCCCCCTCTTCCCCCCCGAAAACTGCTGACTTATGGGGCAATTGGGTGATCCTGGGTTTGGCACAAGTTTGGGATTCACTATCAATGGCATCACTGCAACTTTTGTTTCTCCAGATACTAGTAATTGCACCTTATGCTGACAGATCCCCTTTCGTGTGACCCTTAGCCTTGGGCTTCATCCTTGGAGTTACGTGGGCCTTAAAGAGATAAAGGATGGGCACCTGTAACTGTAATGAAAAAAAAATAGGAGAATATGTCACCTTGCATGGCTGAGGAACACCTTGCACTGGAAAAGGTAGTAACCACAGTGCAGCTGGCACATGTAACTTTTTACACTGTGGGAATCGTATGCTTGAACCTGAGACAACAGTGTAAAATGGAAGGGAGAGTGGCACTGATCCAAACCCAGGTTTGATAAAGCACTGCCTGTTTGGAGTCTTGGAAATCCAGCAAGGACATAGAGTGAGGTGACTGTCCCCCCTCTACTCTGCCCTTATCAGACCCCACCTGCAGTGCTGTGTCCAGCTCTGGGGCCCCCGACACAACAAGGACGTGGGGCTGTTGGATCACAGAATGAACTGGAAGGGACCCACAAAGATCACGGAATCCAGAGGAGGTCGCAAGGATGATCAGAGGGCTGGAGCATCTCCGCTCTGGAGCCAGGCTGAGAGAGCTGGGGATGTTCAGCCTGGGGAAGAGAAGGCTCTGGGGACACCTTAGAGCCTCTTCCAGTGCCTAAAGAGGCTCTGAAAGATCTGGAGAGGAACTTTGGACAAGGGCATGGAGTGAGAGGATAAGGAGAATTGCTTCAAACTGAAAAAGGGTAGGCTTAGATTAGATGGTAGAAAGAAAGTCTTCTCTTTGAGGGTGGTGACCACTGGAATGGGTTGCCCAGAGAAGCTGTGGGTGCCCCATCCCTGGAAGTGTCCAAGGTTGGATAGGGCTTGGAACAACCTGGTGTAGTGGAAGGTGTCCCTGCCCATGGGAGGGGGTTTGGAACTACATGATCTTCAAGGTCCCTTCCAACCCAACCCATTCCATGATTCTGTGACTCTGAGATGTGGAGCAGGCAATCAGAGCTCTTGGATGGGCTACTGTCACTCACAGGGTGGACACCAGTGCTCAGTGCATTTGTGGAGGGCAGGGTCTGGTGGGTGAGTTGGCAAGTGCAATTCTATGACCTGCAGCAAGCCTTCACCCAGACAGGGTCCCTCGTGGTCTTCGAGCTGGTGACCCACCAGTTTTGCTCCTCAGAGCACTGGCTGTATTGACTGTTTGTTGGTGGCCAGCCCATTCCCCTGCTCCCTGCGGGATCTGCCTCTTGTTTTCAGGCTCCCTGCAGGCAGAGGAGGCAGAGAGCTTTCCCTCCCCCTCCTTTCCCTTCTCCTACAGGAGGAAGCTCTTGCACAGACACACAGGGGATCTCACGAGGCTCATCCCTCTCTTGCAGAGGAAAGAAAGGTCTTGTGCTGCCCCTGTGCCCTTTGGTGCTGTTTTGCTTTATGCCCCTACTAAATCTGTCCCCAGGGCTCAGAGTGGCTGCAGCAGCTCTGGGGCTTGGCACCAGGGTCTGTTTTAGGGTTGCTGTGGTGACTGTCATGGCAGCATTTAAAAATGGCACAGGCTGCTATTTAATGCCAGCTGGGCAGGGATTGCAGGGGAGGTCGGTCAGTGACCCGGTGTGACCCCTCACAGACTGACAGCCCTTTTACTGCAGGATCCTCGTGGGGGAAGGGGATTCACCTCTGCCTGCATCCACAGGGAGTCCTGAGCATTTTGGAGGAGGTTTGGAGGAGTTTCTGTGAGAGGGACTGAAAGTTCGGGCCAAACACTGCTGTAACCGAAACTGGTCTTGAAGAACAAGGTGTTTTATCTTATAGCAGAAAAACCTGCTTTAATTACATACATATAGGAAGGAGGGGAGTAAGAACTGATGATAAGGGAGATGCAGCAGCCCCAACAGAATTAGCTTAATTTCTCCTTTGCCCTTAATTATCTTAGAGAAGGAAGGGCTTGAGGGATATAAATGCTTGGGGAGGTGAGGGGGAAGAGAAGGCATCATGATAGGCTTGCAAGGCTCTCCCAGACATTCCTGCTTCCCTGATTTCTGCATCCATAATCTTAGCATTCCCCAGTGGTGGTGTCATTGCCAGGGACCATCCTCCATAATATTAGATGGCTACAACAATCCGAAAGGTCACCCTTGGAGTACTCACTGTCCTCAGAGGGGGTTTTGCACCTCTGCAAAAGCAATGGGAGCTGGTCAGCAANCTGGTCAGCAATGGACATAATTTTGGCAGTACCACAACCAGCAAAGGAGTGACACTGCCCAGTGTCAAACTGAATGACAGTGGTGAG
>WBMV01002863.1:298168-311002 GCA_013396655.1 Campylorhamphus procurvoides | reverse complement strand
GAGGGGATTCAGGGTCCTGCATGCCCTGGGTTTCACAGATCCTTCTTCAAGCCCTTGAGCTTCCCGTCTCAGGTGTGTTCCACCCCTCTTGGGTGACTCTTCTGTCAGCAGAGAGGAAGAGGAACAGCCAACTGTGTCAGGAGCATGAGCAGCCACTGGAGAACTGAACACTTGAACTACAACCCAGCTGCAATGGTTCTGCAACTTTGCACTTGCACATGACTGCCAGAATGCAGGGATAAAAATGCAAGGAACACCAGGGTGGCTCATGGAAAAAATTCCCAAACCTGAAGCAATATAAACAGCCGACCCAAACTCTTGAAGGTCTTTCATCCCATGCCAACTTTGCAGCTCCCAGAGTTCAGTTCCACTTCTTTTTCTGATTCTCACCTTCTCAAAGCCTTCAGAAATCCTACAATTGTTTGTAGAGAGTAACCTGCAACGATTAGAAATAATAACATAAGATGAAAAGCTTATCCAGGAATAAATGTTGCTTCCAGGGCTGTGTTTTTAGCACCACCAGAATTCCCCTTTGCCCTGCTCTGAAACACAAAGCCAGTTCTGCTCATCGTGTTCAGCCACCAGACCTCAAACTTTGCAGAGCAGGACGGGGCTGGAAAACACCTCTGCAAGGGCCCTGCTACTGATTTCAGCACGGAGCACGTGATGGGATCAGATATCAAACCATTCCCAGGCCAGGGATGAGCCTGGGGCACAAAGCTCTGCTCTCTGCTCTGCTCCATCCAAGGCTGAGCCACAAAAGCCGCTTCCTCTGCCCCTTCCTGCCCCAGGAACTTCCCCAAACCCACGGAGCGCTCAGGGAGGTTCTTTGTTCTGAGTTCCCAAAGGCAGTTTGGAGCAGAAGGTCCATCTTCTTCCTCCCCATCCTAAGGAAGCCCCCCAGGACTCTGCTTATTCCTGCAGGATGGAAAAGACCAACCAGCTAATTAAGCCTTTGGATTGATGATCTCTTGGCTCTCCTGGGGCTCAGAGGGAAGATTCATCTCTGTGGGGATTCCTTCTGTAGCCTTGCCTTCACCGGGGGCACAGGGGTGGTCACTTTGCTCTGTCTCACTGATTTTTTTTTTAATTAAACTTTCAGGCATATAATTCCTTGGAGAAGCTTGATTGATATTTATTTCAAAGCTTCAAAGTTATTCTGGAAGGTTGGGCTCTCCGTGGGCAGATATAACGGGCATGCCTTCACTTCTCCAGGAAACCAAGCTCTTGGAAAATTCCATTTTTAAATACTTGATATTCTGTAAAGTGAATGGAATCGAGTTTATTTCTCTCCTTTCAAGGAGAATGTGAGATATTTCTTCAAGCTGATGTGAATGTCATTTAGTCGAATTTGATAACCTGCAGAAGGGCTTGTGTGCCTGAAAGCTTAGTCTTGGTTTTAGCTACACGAGCTGGTCTGTTTTATGGCTTTATTTCTCCTCTTAGGACTTGCTTCTGGTTTAATTAGAGCCCCTGGTGGCCCCTCATTAAATCTCTCAGGAGTGTTTCTCCCTGAGGGAGTCCCGAGGCCACAGGACTGAATTGAGGTTTATAACAGACACCTGATGAGATTAAGAAAATTCAATACATACCTTGCACATGCAAATGCTCAGAAATGTATGGATTTGAAACATTACATTTTTGAACATTGGATTGCTGGGTTTGGAAAACTCCCGTTAATAACTTTTACAGATGTTTTAGGGACGGAAGATGTAATTTTCTATTGAACATAAATCACCAGCCTGGGCAGGGAGATGTCCAGATCCCTGCTCTCCTTTCAGCAACAGAGGCTCAGCATGACTCAGGATTTAGCCCCTGGGCATTAGTCTCAGTATTAATAACAGCTGATATTGAGAAACCTCCCTTTGTTTACTATTTCAGCAAATTCCCCTGATGATTTTTTGGGCTTTGAATGAATAAATGCATGAGACAACAGGGTACGTCGGGGTGATCTTCTTGCTGCTTCCCCCTCCTGTAACTTGAATTTCCTGCCTGTTTATTAGTAAGAACGAAACGCAGATTTCCTACGTGAATTACTCAGCATCATCATTTTGTCACCAAAAGAAGGTGCACCAGAGGACCCCCTGCCACGGCTTTTCCAGAGCCCATGACTGGGAAGTTCATTTTCCCAGAGCACTGTTGAGGCACAGAGTGATTGAATGACTTGTCTGTGGTCAAAGATTGTGATAAATGTAGGGGATAAAAAAAAAAATCCAGGTATCTGAGCAAGTATCCTGAGCTCTGGAGCATCCCACCCTCTGCCAAAGAATTGGGCTGGATTTTCTGGGACTGTAGAACCAAGAGGTCAATGGTCTCTTTTTTCCTGCATTTAACAGAGCAGGCCCTGCTAACTTGTCAGCCTTAAACTGTTTTCAGAGTTCAATTAGTCTACTGGTTATCAATCCTTCATTTCTCTAATTCAGAACTCTAATTCCCTCCTTCAGCCAGCAGGAAATGGGCACGGAAAATTCCTTGGGTATTTTTTTTGCTACAAACTGTAGATCCTGCCTGTCATAATCTGTTTGGGGTAACTGTCTTTAGAACAGAGTAAAAGCCAGCAGGTTCTCTTGGACATAATTAAGAGCTTAAGCTCTAAACCCACTCCATTTGAACACGAGAAATCCACCCACAGAGCATTTATTACAAAACAGCCCTTTATGGTTGCTTAACAAATGGCTTGGCTCTTTTACATCTTACAAAATGACTTGAGGGATTGAAACACTTCTCACCTGTTTTGCTTCCAGGTGCTCAACTGCACCTTTCTCATCACTCAACAGTGACATTTCTGAGCTGGATAACACTGAGAGAACACACAAAAATATTAAAATGCAGAGTCCCATTTGAGAAGCATCTGCAGGTATAGCAGTAGATTTTAATATTGTCACAGGTATTTATAAATATATATATATAAAAGTCCTCCAGAGTCCAGTATGTCCAGATTTAATCTGTCCAACAAAATATATTAACATCCACCAGAGTCTGATGCTCGAAATCCTCAGAGCGTATCGATTTCCCTCAGGATTCTGAAAGACTCCTTGGATCTGGTGTACTGCTTGGCAAAGGTGGCCACTCTTCGCAGAGCATCTTCCAGCCCTTCTCCCGTGATGGCACAGCAAGGCTGCACGTACCAAGTCCTGTCCCCACAGTGCTTCTTCATCTTCAACCTCCTGGTGATTTCCTCGGCGTTCAAAGCTCCGGCCAAGTCCTGCTTGTTGGCCAGCACGACGACCGGCACGTCCTTTATGGATTCGTTCTTTAGGATGAGCTCAAACTCTTTCCTCGACTCCTCCAGCCGTCTCTTATCGGAGCTGTCCACCACGTACAGCAGGCAGGCTGTGTCCTCCAGGAAATTGCCCCAGAGCTGCCTCATTTTCTCTTGTCCTCCGACGTCCCAGACCGTCAGTGTAAAACCATTCTTCATTTCGATCATGTCGACGTTAAAGCCGATGGTTGGAACGGTTACATAAACCCCTTTACACCTGAAGTTGTACAACAGTGTGGATTTCCCTGCAGAATCAAGCCCAAGCATCACTATATTGGCTTGCTTTGCTTTGGTGTTGTGGTGGCCCATTGATGCCGTGGTGTCCTCTCTCCCAGTCGGGCTGGAAGACCCTCTCTTCTCCCCTGAAGCCAATTTGCATGGATGTCTTTCCTCCTCCGTGAGAAGAAGCCCAAAGGGTGAGGAAGGAGAAGAGCAGCTCCGTGCTGTGCACTCAGCAAACCCTCTGTGCAAACACACGTGGCTTTTATCGGGCTGATAAGAGGCCGGCGGTGCTCGTGGAGGTGCCCCCTCCGTGCCAAGCCTGTGGGTGGGACTGCTCTGAATAACCTACCCATTGGTCACGGGCACAAAGGTTGCTGCCTCCCAGCAGGTTGGAACAGCAGCCACTCTGCCAGGACCAGCAGTCTGGGCGCTCCTTGAGCTGGGGAAACGTCTGCTCTGGCTCAGTGCATGCTCAGGGGTCAGTCCCTGCACCCACACCCTTGGGGGAAAGAAAGGGAATATAAACACAGCCAGGGAGGAGGGGAAATCTTGGGGTTTGTCCTAATTTATCGGTTCCCAAAATGGCAAGGTACCCAATTGATCAGTGCATCTCATCTCCCAGTAACAAACTGATCTTACCTCGAGTCTTGTGTGCAGCTGGGGCAGGCACCAATCTCTTCATTCTTCTGACCAGGGACAGCACCCAGGGAATGGCTGGAGTTGTGTCAGGTGCGATCTCAGGAGAAGGTTCTTCCCCCAGGGGGTGGTGGGCACTGACCAGGCTCCCCAGGGCAGTGGGCACAGCCCCAAGGCTGCCAGAGCTCCAGGAGGGTTTGGATGATGCTCTGGGGCACAAAGTGTCATTCCTGGAGTGCCCTGTGCAGGGTTGAGGTTGGACTCAATGATCCTGCCGGGTTCCTTCCAGCTCAGCACATTCTGTGACTCTGTGCTCAGTGTCCTGTGAGTCTCCCCATGCCCAGTGGGGACTCAATCCATGTAAAACTCCAGTAAAAGCACCTCTGCTCCACCCGGCTGCCTCTGGCCACGTCAGGGCTGTAAACCCAGTGAGTTCTGTTTGCATGAACAAGTTTAACTGCAGGATGACACAGTGACTGAATAAAGCCCTTGTGAACCAGTCAGGCTGCACTGCCTGAAGTGAAACAATTCTGTTCCCTTCACTCTGCTCTGCCCTCTGCTCAAGATGGTTTCCTTCAGGGAAGGGACAAGAAGCAGGGAAATAACTGAGCCTTGATCATTTTTTTTGCCAGGATTCTAAAGAGGAGATAGAAAATTTAGTCTAATATTATGGAATTCCTACTGAATCCATATATTTTAGACTTATGCTGGGCTGGTCTGACACATCCCAAGTGCTGCAGTACTGACTTGCTCTCACACCCAGGTAACCAGTCGTCTTTGCCTCAGAAATTACACCATCAGCAAAAAGATGTAAAGGTCTTGGTGGCCAAACAAGCTGCTGACTGATAGGACAATCATTTCAATAATTACGACATTGATTACTCAGATATTGCACATTATGTAAAATAAACCTCAGCCTCGACAGACAAGTTATAACCTGGTATCTCCTGGAGCTAAAAGGGTTAGAGCAGAACTAATCTGGGGCAACAAAAGATGACAGGGACGTGCTCAGCGCTGGGCATTTTTCATGGTTAATAGCACTATGGATTATGGATTAATAACACCTATGGATTATGTGTAGGACTTTTTGCAGGAGCAGGTCGTGAGTTATTAAACCCGGGAAGAAAGGGTTTGTGTGTCTTTATAAACACTGAACTGAAAGATGAGGAGGCAGGGAACTCTGCAATGTGAGGAATCAGAATTCCCTGGAAAACAGCGTGCAGTTCTGTTGAAATCTGGAGATGGTGAGCAAGGGCAAAGCCCGGTGGGATGGATGGGGCTGGGATGTGAGGATCCCTCCCGGTTCTCTGCCCCGTGTTGGCTCCACCCGTGCTCCGTATTTACAACCACAACTATTAATTCCGACATCAGAATTAGCTGAGTTTTTACCCCCTAATTGATGTGCAGGCCAGCACAGAACAGCTGCTCGGGGAGGGCACCCATTCCCAGCTGTGCCCCAGTCTGCACCAGTTTGGTTCCCAGCGAGCTCTTGTGGTCCGGAGCCGCTTCCAGGGAGGATTCCCGGTTCGAGGTGAAACCCCAGGGCATATTGTGCCCCCTCCTGCTCCGGGCAGGATGGCACTGCCACCTGTGCTGTGACAAAGGGATGTTTTCTCCACCCGGCCGGGACTATCTCGCCCCTGGAGGGTTTGCCTGTCGCTCCAGTTGCACAAGGCAGAGTAATAAACCCGGGAGCGCTGACTTGGCACCGACTGATGTGAGCCCAAAGTGCGCGGAAACCTTTCTGTAAACCCGACAGCTTTAGGGGAGCTCTGCGGCTCGCCCAGGTGCCCGGGCAGGTGGGTCCTTTCCTGGAATCACAGGGATGGATGGAGCGAATCCTCCCGGGGGCCGCCCCAGCAGGGCGAGGAAGGTCCCTACAGGTGCGTGGCTCGGCATTCCTGCCGGAGGAAACCTCGGGATGCGGGCTGGGAAGGTTGGGAAGGCGGGGATCGGGCGGGGACACGGAAGAGGAGGCGCCCTTCCCAGTCCCAGCGGCGACAGGAGCCCCGGAGGGAGCGGGACACGGTAATGGGACCGGGAATGGGATTGGGAGTGGGACCGGGAATGGGAGTGGTACCCACGGGCCGAGGGATGCGCGGGGGATGCCCCAAAACACCGAGCGGCGAGCGCTGCTGCGGTACCCGATCGGGATGGGAATGGCTTCGAAAGGTGCCCTGGGTTCGGCAGAGGGCGGCAGAGCCCCTCGCAGCGATCCCACAGCTCTCCTTCATCCGTGGTGTACCTAAAAGTGCCAGGGACACGGACCCGGCCTTGCCAGAAGGGACAGCAGGTGGTTGTTTAAAGTGCGATAATTCCTAAAGCGTTGTACACCGGGGGCTTGAAGAACTTCCCGGAGTTTCCACGCGGAGAAAAACATGGAATGAGCGGCCGGTTGGGGTTGGAAGGACCTTAAAAACATCATCTGGTTCCATGCCCTGCCATGGGAAGGGACACCAGGTTATTCAGGGCTCTACCCGACGGGATATAATTCCAATTTGTTTCTGTCGGTAGCCTTGCAAAGGATTTTTGTGTACATCTCAGGATACTTTCAAATCTCTAAATTGGACTGTATTGTGGTTATTGGAATTACTAGTCTTTAACAAATATGGGCATTTTGCCCCTTTTTCCTGCCAAGCCTGTCCACATTCCATAATTCCCAGATGTGAGATGGATCCAAAATCCCCACGGAGCGTGTTCAGTGCCTCACACTGGTCCCAAAGTTCATCAGTTCTCAGTGCCAACTTGGGAGAAAATGAAAGCAATTCCCTGGAAGGAGCAATTCCTGACCCGGGGCTGCTCCTGGTGCATCTTGGATTTGCCTCTTTTCCTGCCTGTGTTTGAAGGGTTAATGATCCGGGAGGGTGAGTGCCATAAAAATCAAAATCATTGGGTTATTTTTCCATTAGGTAGCCAGGAATTGATCAAACTGTGACATGCTTTTACTTTAAGTTGATCATCAAACCTTGATAAATGTTATTTAAATAATATCAAATAATAAGCACTGATATATATGTAATATTAAAAAAATTAGGTTATTTTCTTCCAGTATGTATGTTCTTATCATTCACTAAAAGTCAGGTTGGTGCATATAAAGAGAAGATTCCTCTTGTTTCTTACTGGTTTTGAGAGGGATCAGTCCCAAATTCTTCTATTAAATAGTTATTTATATAACATTACTTTAAATCCATTTAAAATACATCGTTGCTGAAATGTGCTCCAAATAATCCTTCCTGTAAAGGCTGATGAATTTAAAGTCAGATCCCTCACACAAATACCAGGCAGGTGGGCTCTGGCAAATCAAATTCCCTTGGATTCCAGCGTGCTCTTGGGGCTTGGATTTATTTGTCAAATATAACCCATTTAGAAGCCCCGTGGTGATGTTTTTGAAGATAAAAGAGTAATTAATTGTTCTGTGAAACTGAACCTTCCATCCTCCTTCCTGTGTCTCTGTGAGTACTTTACAGTGCAGGGTAAACATCAGCCCTGCAAACATCAGAAATCCTTTGGCTGGCTGCCCCCAGCTCACACAAACCAGCAGCACTTGTGTGGTCAGAGGAAACACCACTTTTG
The DNA here is from genome assembly GCA_013396655.1 of Campylorhamphus procurvoides. NCBI lineage: Eukaryota > Metazoa > Chordata > Aves > Passeriformes > Dendrocolaptidae > Campylorhamphus > Campylorhamphus procurvoides. The sequence goes on along the minus strand of WBMV01002863.1, from coordinate 303,309 downwards.
GAAGCCCCTGGAGATCCATTTGGTGGGCACTTTGTAGCCTTTGGATTTTGTGCCCCGTGTTCCTTCTTTGGGGTGGAACTGGAGACGTGCTGGGATCTCTGGGATCACCCAGGGAGGGTTTCCAGGGTGAAAGGCACGAGGCTTCCATCCAAACCATGCTCAGCAGTGGCTCTGCTGTGACCCATGGAGTGCAGGATGAGGCTTGGATTTGCCTTTGGGACATTAACCACAAGGTGGGACTTGAATGAATAACACACTGAATGCTTCTCTTTCATTTCTTTTTCAGCAAGAAAGGTGCTCCAGGACCATAAGAGATTCTGAAGGCCATCAGTGCCCTTCCACAGCCACCATGACACTGGTCCCAGCTGCTGCCACGTACATGAGACCCCTGAAATGGGTGTTTCTGTTTCTCCTGGTGTTCTCCGCGGTGACCATGTGGTACATAACCTTTTCTCCCAACACGGGGCTGGAGAAGGTGAACCTGATGTATTTCTATGAGTATGAACCCATTTACAAGCAGAACTACCTCTTCACGCTGCGGGAGCTCAGGAAGTGTCGGGACATCAACCCCTTCCTGGTCATCCTGGTGTCCTCCAGGCCGAGGGACCTGAGGGCCAGGCAGGCCATCAGGATAACGTGGGGCTCCCGGAGCTCCTGGTGGGGCCAGCGAGTCCTGACCCTGTTCTTGTTGGGGCAGGACCCCCAGGGAGGGAACAAGGCCACAGAGCTGTCGGTGGAGGATGAGAGCAACCTCTACGGAGACATCATCCAGCAGGATTTCAGGGACACCTACGACAACCTCACCCTGAAGACCATCATGGGGTTCCACTGGCTCTCCGAGTTCTGCCCCAACGCCACGTTCCTCATGAAGACCGACAGCGACGTCTTCATCAACACCCCCAACCTGGTGAGGTTCCTGCTGAAGCAGAACTCCTCCGAGGACCTTTTCACTGGTTACCCCTTCGTGGACAACTTTGCCTACAGGGGCCTTGCCAAAAGCAGGTCCATCTCCCACGAGGAGTATCCCTTCAGGCTGTACCCTCCCTACTGCAGCGGGCTGGGCTACGTCCTGCATGGCAAGCTGGCCCTGAGGATTTATCAACTCATGAGCCACGTCAAGCCCGTGAAATTTGAGGATGTTTACGTGGGAATCTGCTTACACCTCCTGAAAGTCAACATCAGTGTGCCAGAGGATGCAGAACTGTTCTTTCTGTATAAAATTAAGTTTGATGTCTGTAAATACAGACATTTGATTGCAGTTCACGGCCTGACACCGAGGGAACTCATCGAGTTCTGGCAGGATTTGTCATCCAACAACTCCACGACTTGCCTTTGATTCTGGATTCATGCAAAACTTCAACCTGTTTTTTGGGCTAAAAACATTTCAAGGGCAGCACAATGCAAAAACCACCTCTAGATGTGACTGACAACTCTGCAGGGGCAGCATTTCCTTGGAACATCCCAGTACCCTGAAAGAAAAACACCAGGAATTCACAAAGCACTTTCCCATGTTTGCATCCCACACACTCAGGGTATTTTGGAGTTCTCAGGATACTTTGGAATGCACTGCCCACCTGGTCAGCTGGAGGGATTTCTGCCTGAACCTTCTGGAATGGATGAAATGCCACCCAGGAACAATGTTCATGCCAAGAAACCAGCCTTGAAGATGCTGCCCAAATTCTTCCAAGAGCGTCCCAAGCCTGGGGGTGCCATGGGAGCTGCAGGAGCTGCTGGGCAATTCTGCCAGTGGGGTGCACTTTTTGGGGGTGTCTCTGTAAAACAGAGTGGCTTTGGTGGCTTTGAGAGTGTTCACAGACCCCTGGAGGGCAGGTGGAGTGGAGTTCCTGTGCACTTTGCTTATCAGACCCCAAAAACAACCCAAAACCCCAAAAACATTGGGATAATCAACCCCCACACATCAACACCTCTCTGTGTGTACTGCTGCAGCCCAAGATGAAACCAGAATAATTTCCATTGTTATTTATGCCTGGTTCTAAATCAGTTCCCTTCCTTGCCATGCAAATAGGAAGAAATCCCAATATTTATTTTTAAAGAAGACAAACCCTGCCCCGTGTGGAAAGACCGGTTTGGAATCACTTTATTCATATCAGCAAGGCCCAGTTTTCAGGAGTTTACACTTCCAAGAGACAACAATACAGAGTTTGCAATGGCATGAACAGAATGAACCTGGCCACATCCACGACACAGGGAGGGGACAACGGTGACATCCTGGCCAGCTCCGTGTCCCCAGGGCTGTCACCTGCCTGCCACAATCCCCCAGTGTCCCCCAGAGACACCAGGGGTTTCCAGAAGCCTCCAGGGCCACGGGGGAGGTTTCACCAGTGGCTGCATTCCCTCGTGCTCAGGATTGAGTGGGGCTCTTCCCAACAGCTGCACGTGGGGTTTGGATGGAATTAAAGGAAGGGTTGGGGTTTTTTTAGGTATAAAAGTGAGGTCTTGGGGACAACATTCTCTAGACAAGATGTCAATGTTCTAAGGATGGATGTTAAGCTCAAAGCTTTTAAAAAATAAGGGGTTTTCTTTTGTTAAATAGCTGAAAATACAATCTTGGTAACTGAGGGAAAGATGCTCTTGTATTTCCAGAAAACAGGGAAAACTACAGCTGTGCCAGGGGTTTAGGATCTGGGATTTGATTGTTCTGAGGGCAGATCCTGAGAGCTCTGGGAGAAATGTTGGACTTGTTCTAGCATTGTTTAACATCTCAAAACCCCAAACCCCTCTGTTTTTACAAGCCTGCCATGCCACGTGTCCAGAAAGAAATTACTTGCCACGAGAACACGGATCCTGCAGCACATTTTGTATTGCTTTTCCCCCCCCAAAAAATGGAATTATGACTCTGCAGCCTTCAGGAAACAGAGCAGAGGGTGCTCCTGGGGAGGGAGAAGGGAGGGTGACCACGACACCCCCATCACCTGCCGGGCCTGGGGGGTTGTGCCCAGTGCTCCCAGCTTACCCAGTTTGCCCCCAGTGACCTCTTGGACATGAATTGTCACCCCCAGGGACAGCAACTCAGCACCAGATCACACTGGAAAACACTCCTGGCTTTTCTGACAGAACCCTCATTTCCCAATCTGGCTTGTATTTGAGTCTGACCTTATTATTGCTTAAAAGGCTGTCAGATTCCCAACTAAGCTCCTGAAAGTCATGACCAGGGAAGTTTTCAGCCTGAGCAGCCATGCAAGAGGTAAAAAACCTTCAGACCACGAGCTGATCTAAGAACTGAAGTCAGGGATGGGCCCAAATTTTATTGCATCTGCCAAAAAAACTGTACTAAAAATGCCTCAATCTTTTGCAGATCCTAAAGGTTTTCTCTCCTGCAGCAAGGGGTTTAAAAGCTGCAGTAAATCAGAATTCCAAGTGCTTGATTTTGATAGGGAAATCAGGGTTTCTGAGAAGGCTAATAATAATAATAATAATAAATTGGGCAAAGATGTTTGGAAATTGCTGCTGGATTGGGAGCAAAGGGGGTTCCAGTGTGGCATTTCCAGCCTGGGTGCTATTTCAGAGGAGTTAAAATGCTGGAATACTTCATGTGCAGTCTGGAACAAACAAATTCCAACTAAACCAGGGAGCAGGAGCAGCATTCCCTGGGATCACCATTCCCAGGATATTGGGAATATTTCCCTAAGTTTTGCCTTATGTTTCCCAGCACTGCTAAAGCACTTCCAATGCAAGTAACTCACAGGTGTCTGGATGCACAATAAATAATGGGATTTGATGAGTTTTCTATCAAATTTAAAGTAAAATGTGACTGAAGGATGTGCCACTGAGTTCCTGCTACCCTTCTATGGCTTTCCTTAGGGATGCTGAAGGAGTGTGGTTAAGGTTAAGGACTTAGGACTGAGCAGACCAGACCCAGGAGCTGAATATTTCAACCCATTCCTCAGGAATGGCTCTTGACCCTTCTATTTATGGTTTTCTCCAAAGGTTTCAGCTGCATCCTTTGCACACATTTTGCTCCCAGAGCACCCAGACATGAAACTGGAGGCAGCTGATACCTGGAACTTTGAGTTACCCAAGGGAAAACTGTGTCATAAATAAAGAGCTCCTCCCCAAAACCTTGTCTAGGCAGCACCAGAGGACTCAAACTAATTAACCTTCAGCTCAGTATTAATTGGATAGATTAGTTTGGCTCGGAGTCCTCAGGTTTAGAAAGGTCATTGATGAGTATCTGGAGCACAGCAAGGGGCAGCAGCTCCGGGCTCTGCAGTTGCCAAATTCCAGCAGAACATCCTCACCTGGAAACTTGGGGAAATGAAAGGCTGGGAAGGTTTTTTTTTCTCAGTTTAATCACTTACTAAATGCTTCTCTGTGCAAGACAAGCCTCAGCTACATCAGCAATATATCCACACGAGTCAAAGCAGGGCTGTCCTGCACCCTGAGGGGCAGCTGGACACTAAATTCTGTATTTTCAGGTGTGGTGTTGGTGTTTCTGCAGCAAACACTGTTCAAGCTGATGCAGCACTTTAACCTGTGGATTCTAAAAGCTTCACAATATTTTACTTTTACCCCTGTAAGTGGTTTCACACTGCAAGAGCAGCAGCAGCACCCAAAGTCAGTGGAGAACCAACAATGCTGGATGGCATTTGATTTCTTTATATTTATCTAAGCAATCTATCAGTACCACAATTCAACCTGGGGATTTTTAGACATTTTAGGAGGTGCAGGTGATGCCACCCTCGGTGTCCCCTGTGCCATCCCTCCTGGTGGGACAGGATCCCTGTGCCCAGGGCTGGATGGTGCCACAGAAGCAGCATCACTTTGATATGAAATAAAATAAAACTGTGTCTCCTGCCAGCCCTGAGGTGAGCAGGGAATTCCTGACTCCAGCTCAGGAGACAAGGCACAGGGAGCCTTGAAATCCCTCCCATGTGCCCCAGGGGCTGAGAGATTCTATGGAATCAGAGGGAATGCCATGGAATTCCATTTAAATCCCCCCCATGTGCCCCAGGGGTTGAGAGATGCTGTGGAATCAGAGGGAATGCCATGGTATTCCCTTTAAATCCCTCCCATGTGCCCCAGGGGCTGAGAGCTCCTCTGGAATTGGAAGGAATGCCATGGAATTCCCTTTCAATCCCTCCCATGTGCCCCAGGGGCTGAGAACTGCTGTGGAATTGGAA
>WBMV01002863.1:282319-298119 GCA_013396655.1 Campylorhamphus procurvoides | reverse complement strand
ATGGAATCAGAGGGAATGCCATGGAATTCCCTTTAAATCCCTCCCACGTGCCCCAGGGGCTGAGAGCTCCTCTGGAATTAGAGGGAATGTCATGGAATTCCCTTGAACTCCCCCCCATGTGTCCCAGGGGCTGAGAGATTCCATGGAATCAGAGGGAATGCCATGGAATTCCCTTTAAATCCCTCCCACGTGCCCCAGGGGCTGAGAGCTCCTCTGGAATTAGAGGGAATGTCATGGAATTCCCTTGAAATCCCCCCCATGTGTCCCAGGGGCTGAGAGATTCCATGGAATCAGAGGGAATGCCATGGAATTCCCTTTAAATCCCTCCCACGTGCCCCAGGAACTGAGACATTCTATGGAATCAGAGGGAATACCATGGAATTCCCTTTAAATCCCTCCCACGTGCCCCAGGAACTGAGACATTCTATGGAATCAGAGGGAATACCATGGAATTCCCTTTAAATCCCTCCCATGTGCCCCAGGGGCTGAGGGATTCTATGGAATCAGAGGGAATGCCATGGAATTCCCATTCCCAGGGCAGGCTCAGGCCACTAGACCGAGCCATGACCCCACCAAGCCCAGCCCCAGAGGGAGCAGCAGGGAAAGCCACGGCCCTTCCAGCAATTTTGGGAACCATCAGCCTGTCTGAGCCCTCCTGGGTGTGTGATCAGTGATGGACCCCATGGCACTCCACCATCCCAGTGCCTGGGCACTGCAACTTGGGAGCTTGTGCCCAAATTCCTTCAGCACCGGGCCAGCTGACTCGTGACAAGGTCCATTTTGTCACGTTGGACCAGAGCAAAGATGCTCTTTGGCAGCGACTCAACCCATCCGTTCCCTGCCACGTGAGGCTCCTCCTGGGGGAACAGATGTCACCAAGGGAGAACTTCCATGGCCACAGGAGCTCCCAGCTGGCCACTTCCAAAAGGCAGCTCGTTTTTGGAGGGGTGCCCAGGCAGGAGAGCAGCAGGGAGGAACCTCTTCTGCCACGTGGGATGTTCCTGGCTGGGAGTGTTAAGGCAGTGGGAGACCCTTGGCTTGCTCAGGTTGCATCAGGAACATGGATGTGGCTTTGTCACAACAGAATTTGGCACAAATCAGCAAAGTTAGGGGTGTTTGGGTTTGGGTTCAAAGCCTCACAGACTTCCAGCAGGGAGCACAGGCAGGCACTGAGTGTGGATGGGGAAGAGCACACAAAGCCTCTGTCCTCCTTCAGGCCTTCAGCTTCTGGAGAAGGTCATGGATCCCTCAGGGATGCTCTGGGGGTCATGGATCCCTCAGGGATACCCCAGAGAAGGTCATGGATCCCTCAGGGATGCTCTGGGGGTCATGGATCCCTCAGGGATACCCCAGAGAAGGTCATGGATCCCTCAGGGATGCTCACTAACCTCGAGCTAAGAGCTTTCCCTCTCATGGTGTTAATCTACCATGTTTTTTTGGGAGGTGACCATCATTCCAGTTCCAACTCCCATAATCCCCATGAAGGATTGGTGGTGATGCCTCTGCTGCACAAACATCCCTGTCCTTTAGAGCTGCTGGGGGTGATTCTCCTTCTCCCTGGCAGCTCCCCAGGCTGTGTCCTCCAAAGGGAAGCTGGTGCAACAGGGACATCTCCTGGGAAGGACAGAGGGAAGGCTCTGGACACTTCCCCCCTTCTGCTTTCCACTTTTCAGAGTCAAGGGGCTCTCCCTGGAGTCTGGGATGAGCAGAGGCTGCCAAGGCATCCCTTGCACAGCACTGGTAATGGCAACAGGTCTAATTAAGAGCTGTGATTATCCCCAGCAAATTAAAGGAGAGAAGTTTCTCAGGGAACAAAACTGAAAAGACTAAGATGGGAATTCCTTCTTGAGCAGGAATTGGTGCTCTTTGAGTTTCACCTTGAGAGACCCAGACCTGCTCAGCACCCAAGGACAGGCAATGCCAGGTGAGGCATCAGATCCCTCATTCACCCCTGGATCCAACCACCACCAACCTCCATCTCCCTGAAGACTTGAGCAGGTCATCCAGCACCACGTTCTGCAGGGAGATCGCCAGGACTGTGGAATTATCTCTGCTCATCTCACCCCCAGCCCTGTCCCACTGCCAGGAGGGAGCTGGTCCCACCTGCAAACTCACACTGTCCTCGCTCAAACAGCAGCCACAGGTTCCAAAATACAATTAAGTACTGAAAGTTAGATCTAAACAGACTTTTATCTAGATTTATAACACAAGCTTTCACCTCTACAGTGCAATGATGCTGCCTGGCCTTTGTCCATCATCCCAAAACACGGCTCTGCCCCGGGATTACCATCACAAATCCACCTCCAGTGGTGCCAGGAAAGGCCACTCCACTTTGGGAGCTCTGAGGAACGCCCTGCTTGGATGAATCTTCCAACAGTCACTAATGACATTCATTTTACCTTGCATGACTTTCCAAGTCCGTGCCAAAAAAGTAAGGTCAGGGTGATTCCTGGTGAAGGATGGGCATTCTGCTATCAGAGCTGAGCTATTTTCTGATGTGGGGGGTGTGAAACCTCGGAGTATTTGGCTGAGGTTTCCCATGAGCTGGTTTGGATACAATATGGTCTAGAATTGTTCTAGAGTAATGCACAGCCTGGATAAACATGTGGCTTCAGGTAACTCATAACTCTACCTACTCACATGCTTGGCAGGGGTTCATTGAAGGGGGGTGAGGGTAAGGAAGCCAGAGAGCCAGGAGTGTGGTGGCAGCAGAGGGACACTTGGCTCCTCTTCCTCCTTCCCATCAGCAAGAGGCCAAGAATCACAAACCTTTCCCTATTCCACTGTGGATTGAAGAGATGAGGGACATGAGCAGTCACAGCTATGGGGGGGAAGCAGCAGCACTGCCCTGACCCTGCCCCTGGACCGACCCCGGAGTGTCAGAGCCCAGAGGGGAAGGATCAAACCAAAAGTCTGCATGGGTTTTGTAAAGAAAATTGGGCAATGGAAGGTCCCAGTCAGTCCCTAAGGAGCAGCAAGGTCACAGGAGGCAGGGCCACGTGGGCAGACCAGTCTTGCCATGGCTCAGCATGGATTTGTTGTATTGCTCCTTTCGTCAAGCACAGAACAAAGGCCGGAGGGATCCGCTCCCAATGTCTCCTGGAGCTTCACCCCGTGTTTGCTGCGAGTCCAGGGCAAGCCCCCCGCTCACTGCTGCTCCTCTGCTTTGCTGCTATTCCTGAACTTCACCACCATGACCGTGATGTTGTCGGGGCACCCTCTGTAGAAGGACTGCAGGACGATGCTCTTGGCGCCGAAGTGCGGCTCGTCCAGGCGCTCCTTGATGAACCTGACGGCCTCCTCGTTGCTGAAGGCGTCCCACAGCCCGTCGGACGCCAGGATCATGAACTCGGGCTGCAGTTTGTCCAGGTCGAAGGTGAGGATGTCGGGGTCGGGGATCACCACGTTGAGGTTCTTCAGGGGGTAGTCGCCCAGGGAGCGCGACATGGCCAGGATGCCCTGGACGCGCCACGAGCCGTTGAAGCTGATGAAACCACCTGGAGGGAAACACCAACACTTAGAGCAGCTCTTTGAAACCTCAGAGGGTTTCTGTGGTCCCTGCCAGACCCACCCAAAACTGCACCCTGAGGGAGACAGAGCTCAGCATGAAGGAGATGCCTTTGGAGCGCTGTGGGAAGAGCTGGAGCAGAGGAACCAGGAGCAGATCTGCTTTCAAATGCAGCAGCTTCCCAGGGAGACCCACAGGTTATGGAATAGCACAGGAATTCCTGTTCTGCCCAACTTACTGCTCAGGGAAACTCCTGGGGGCGTGCAGAGGGAAACAGAGAAATAAATCTTTACATTGCTGTGCTTGTGAATGCTTTTCCTGCGTGGTTCATGGTTCTCCACTGCACGTCTGTGAAGGAAACAGCACTGAGGACACCCTGCAGAGGGACACATGACTCCTTTCAAGGCAGAGGGCAAAGAAACAAGTGCAACAACACTGACAGGCTCTTCCCAACCTGCCTCCAATGAGCTCTGTCAAAAAAACGAGGAGAAAACTTGAGTTCAGGTCAGAAAACCACCCCATGGGATCTGATTTCACCCCCCAGGATGGAGGATCCAGTTCAGCCTCTTTGCTCGGGGGTTGCTCAGAGGGAGGGATGCTCTGCACTGCAGTTGCTGCTGCTGGCACAGCCACACCTGTCCTGCTGTGCCAGGAATGGCAATCAGGCAGGACTCAAGGGCACCACGCAGAGCTGGGGCACCTCCAGTTCCTGCCCATCCATCTGCACACCAACAGCTGGTCCATCACAGCCTCCCTGTCCTCTCCACAGGAAGGAAAAGTCACTCGAGGACAAACCATTTGCAAACAGGGAACGTTGAATGTAGGACAGAATTTTCTACCTGCAGACTGTCTGCTCTGCTGTTCTTACAAATGTCCCCGTTCTCTGTTCAGCCTGTGTGTTATTTGTCAGCTGTCACCTAAATCTTCCCATAGCATTCCAATTGCTGGCTGGCTGATCTGATCTGTAAACTCCTGCTGCTTTCAGGTGAAACTATTTCATTTAGTGATTCATTGTTGCTTAATGCCTGAAGTTTGATTTGTGTCAAAACCAGCAGAAACAGAACTTGGAACTGCTGTTCTCATGGACATTCCTCTGGAGCCTCCTTTAGGAAGATGTTTCCTTCCAAGGCCACTGTCCTACAGGGCAATGTGGAGATGGACAACCCCAGTGGAACCTGGTGAGGTGATTATTGTCACCTTCTGGAGTTCCTCATGCCAAGGAAGGGTCTGGATGCTGGAAAAAGCCTTTTGTCATGGAAGCAGCATGGGCTGGATAATTCAGCTCCTGGGGCACAGACCCAGCCAGGCTGGGGATGCTGCTGCTCCTGGTTATTCCTTTGCTCCCTGCAGCGATCCCAAGGGATGGGATGGTCCACGGGCTGTTGTTGCTCCTCCTACCCCAACCCCAGCTCATTAAGGGGTGGATCTTCTGCTGCCATCTCTGTCTGCACCCTGATATCCCCCTGGAAGTGTTGTATGGCCAAGGGGAGATTTGCTCCTGGAAGTGTTGTATGGCCAAGGGGAGATTTGCTCCTGGATTTATGGACAGGGGGAGATTTGCTCCTGGATTTTATGGACAGGGGGAGATTTGATCCTGGATTGTATGGACAGGGGGAGATGTGGTCCTGGAAGTGTTGTATGGCCAAGGGGAGATTTGGTCCTGGAAGTGTTGTATGGCCAAGGGGAGATTTGCTCCTGGAAGTGTTGTATGGCCAAAGGGAGATTTGCTCCTGGAAGTGTTGTATGGCCAAGGGGAGATTTGCTCCTGGATTTATGGACACGGGGAGATTTGATCCTGAAAATGTTGTATGGCCAAGGGGAGATTTGCTCCTGGAAGTGTTGTATGGACAGGGGGAGATTTGCTCCTGGAAGTGTTGTATGGCCAAGGGGAGATTTGCTCCTGGATTTATGGACAGGGGGAGATTTGATCCTGAAAATGTTGTATGGCCAAGGGGAGATTTGCTCCTGGATTGTATGGCCAAGGGGAGATTTGCTCCTGGAAGTGTTGTATGGCCAAGGGGAGATATGCTCTGCTCAGCTGGGCTCTCTCCAGCCTCTCTCAGGGGAAAAACCTGATTTTTGGAGCGAAAGAAGAGGATGAACCTTCAACCCAAAGCCAAACGGACTCACCAGCTCTCTTAATCCTCTTCCTCTCCTTCAGCTGGTAGGGCTTGTGGTCGTGGGACAGGGGGATGGCATTGCCATCCTTGTCACACAGCACCCCCCGGGAGTCGCCCACGTTGGCCACGGTGAGCTCCTTGTCGGAGAGCAGCGCGATCAGGCACGTCGTCCCTGGGCAAACAGAGGGCATGGCAGCAAAACTAATTAACGTGGGCTGTGGGGGTGTCTTTATATGCAAATGAGGAGAGGGGGAACCTTCCTGCCACCCCAGAATCCCAGCAGATGCCCGCCGTGCCACCCAGCCCAGGGCACTGAGTGACACAGTGACACAGAGGGGGCTGCATTGCAGGACTGTTTCCCATCCCCACCCCACTACTGGGTTTTCCTAATGACCAAGGAAAGTAATTAAAGCACCAATTAACCCCCTCGATTGTGCCAAAGGTGGACCCTGTGGCAGGGCCGGGGTGACCCAGAGCTCCCTCCCCTCACCCCCCACAACTCAGGTCAATTCTTTTGACTGGAAAAAGGAAAAGACTCGACATTTTTAATGCCTTTAACCTTTAAATACACAGCAAATGTAATTAGTCACTGACCACTGTGTCCCCCAGTGTTTGTTGGCTCACATGGCAGGAGAACATGGGTCTTTTTCAAGGGTGAACACCCCAGTTTGTTTTCTCCCTGTTCCAATGGATATTGAGCAAAGCAGGAATTATTAAGACCATGGCTTTTCTGTATTTCCCCTTATAAATACAAGCTGCATCTATAAGAACTCCAGCCCTTACAAATATTCCTTGCCCAGGCTTTAGACCAGACAGAACCATTTCATTAGTGCTGCACAGTCAGGAGATGGCAAAGGGAGATTTTAGACATGCAAATTAAAAGGGGACAAAGACTGAAAGGGAATTTTTGGCATCAGAATTTCAGCACTGACTGCACAGCGCTCCTAAAACAGCTACAAAAGGCACTCTGGTGTCTCTCAGAGAGGGACAGAACAGCTGCCCTGGGAGTTTGGGTCAGAAAGAACCCCCATGAGATGTAACCCCAAGTCCTGCTGGGGGGGAACACGGAGCCAGAGCAGCTCCAGGAGGACCTTGGGGTGCTACAGGACAGGGACACACGTGCCAGATGGAGACTCCATGAGCCATGTGGGAGCAGAACCAGAAATGGGGTCAAAAAGCCCTGGATAAATTCCTGGAGAATTGGCTATTAAACTTGATGATCCCAATGCAATTCCTGGCCCAGGAGGTGCCTGCACTGACAGGTGAGGAAAGGCAGGAAGATTTACTGCAGAAAAGTCCCTGTTTGTTACACTCCTGCCACCATCTCCATGTTTGTGCTCATTAAATGGGAATTAAAAATAGCTTTGATGAATTAGCTTCATGCTGAGCTTATTTTTGCCCCCAAACCTGGCTCAGGCTCAGCCCCAGGGAAAGCTCTGGCTGTGCCTGCCCACAGTGCCCTGTGTAAATCAATCCCTGTGCCCTCCTGGGTGCCAGACCCTCCCCAGGGGGTGTTTTTCCTACAGGGAATATCCAACATCACATTTCCCACCGAGGAAACATCCCACTGTACCCCTGGTGCTTAGGGAGCAAAATGCCTCCCAAACAGAGCCATTATCACCATAATTTATATCAAAATGATAATGTTGAACACAGCCTTCTGGTTATATGAGCTGTGTGAAGGAGAGGCTGAGCCAGGGGATGATTCCCAAGGTGATTTAGGGAGGGCTCAGCTCTCTCCTGGTCCTTGATGGATGGTGGGACATCATCCCATCCCTCACCTGCCACGCCAGGAGAAAGCAAACTCATCTGACTTTGTTTTCTCCCCATCTATTTTTATTTCAGTCCTTTAACCTTGTGCAGAGTTAGGAAACACCGTGCTCCTGTTGGCAGGATTGAATGCAATTGCCCAATGGGAAATTCCCAGCAGAAAGGGGCTGGAATTGAGACCACATGGGATCTGAGCCCCTGGATGTGGCAGCCTCAATAACCCCCTGCTGGGCCCTTGGCAAAGGAAATCATTTAAAAACTGAAAAATTTAAAACCTCTGCTAGACTGGCTGGGGAGATGTTTTGGTTTTTTTTAAATCAGGTAAGATTATTGGTGTATCTTAGTATTTAGTATTTTAGTATATTATGTANGAGCCATTATCACCATAATTTATATCAAAATGATAATGTTGAACACAGCCTTCTGGTTATATGAGCTGTGTGAAGGAGAGGCTGAGCCAGGGGATGATTCCCAAGGTGATTTAGGGAGGGCTCAGCTCTCTCCTGGTCCTTGATGGATGGTGGGACATCATCCCATCCCTCACCTGCCACGCCAGGAGAAAGCAAACTCATCTGACTTTGTTTTCTCCCCATCTATTTTTATTTCAGTCCTTTAACCTTGTGCAGAGTTAGGAAACACCGTGCTCCTGTTGGCAGGATTGAATGCAATTGCCCAATGGGAAATTCCCAGCAGAAAGGGGCTGGAATTGAGACCACATGGGATCTGAGCCCCTGGATGTGGCAGCCTCAATAACCCCCTGCTGGGCCCTTGGCAAAGGAAATCATTTAAAAACTGAAAAATTTAAAACCTCTGCTAGACTGGCTGGGGAGATGTTTTGGTTTTTTTTAAATCAGGTAAGATTATTGGTGTATCTTAGTATTTAGTATTTTAGTATATTATGTATTTAGTATTTTACTATTTAGTATTTTACTATTTTAACTTAGTCTCAGAGAAGGCCAAATAGCAATTTGGAGATAATTGTTTTACTGAGGGGAGGAAAACATGAATTATATTTATATAATATTGTATGTAGAATGTATATATAATTATATATGTCTATTTCCCATCCCTTTGGAGGGGTCTTCCCAACCCTTTGGAGGGGCCTTCCCACCCCCTTGGAAGGGCCTTCCCAACCCTTTGGAAGGGCCTTCCCAACCCTTTGGAAGGGTCTTCCCATCCCTTTGGAGGGGTCTTCCCAACCCTTTGGAGGGGCCTTCCCATCCCTTTGGAGGGGCCTTCCCACCCCCTTGGAAGGGCCTTCCCAACCCTTTGGAAGGGTCTTCCCATCCCTTTGGAGGGGTCTTCCCAACCCTTTGGAGGGGCCTTCCCATCCCTTTGGAGGGGCCTTCCCACCCCCTTGGAAGGGCCTTCCCATCCCTTTGGAGGGGCCTTCCCAACCCTTTGGAGGGACTTTCCCATCCCTTTGGAGGGGCCTTCCCATCCCTTTGGTGGGGTCTTCCCATCCCTTTGGGCAGAGACAAGCCCAAAGGCAAAAAATTCAGTACTTACTGGACTGGGTTGATTAAAACCCTAACAAAAAAACCCAACTCATAAACTCCATCCCCACCTTTTTTCCACGGTGCTCAAGCTTGAGCTCCCACAATAATTCAGCCAGAACTGGGATTTTTGAGCTTCAATAATCCCCAGAAAGAAACAGCCTCAGTCAAGCAGTGCAAAAAGCAGGCTAAAGCACAAAACAGATTTATGCTCCTATTTACTCTGCACCAGCAAGTGGCACCACGTGCAGCTTCGCCCTCATTTACAGCCCATTCACTTCCACTCGCCTTCCAGGGACTTTAAATCCTCAACAATGAGACTGCAGGAGTTTGCAGGGCAGGGATGTGACATTTTTATGGCTCCCATGGCTGTCCTCTGTGCCCATCTGCCTCAGCCCCTCCCTGGAGCCCAGCCATGTGTCTCCTGCCTTTCTCTTTTCCATGCTCAGCACATCCCCCTCGGGCCATGCAGATAAAACTTTGATTATCGCCCCTGGAATAGGCAAGGCTGAGAAAAAAAACCACCAGAAGTGAGTAAAAAGGGAGGCTCTGGCTTCCCAGCTGTCAGGAATATGGATATGAAGTGGTGGGAGACCATCAAGATCATGGAGTTCCACCTCCACGTGCCCTCCAAATGAGCCAACAACTCTCATGCAAAGCCATACAAAGAAATAAATCTGATTTTCCAGTGATTGTCTACAAGACAGGCAATGCTCCAAGCAAGCAGCAGATGTGCTACAGCAGGGAGAGCAAGGGCAGGGATTGCTCTCCAAATTCTTCTGCAAAGCCTGAACCTAAAAAGAACCATTCTATAAATTCAAGCTCTCATAACTCCGTAATCATCTCAACATAATGTGGGGTTTTTTCCCCCTAAAATTAAAAGAACTGATTTTGAAACAGATTAAAAGGAACCATCAGGGTCTTTGAGAGATACAGAAATTCCTTCAGACCTGTGAGGCTGAACTTGAATTTCCAGCAGGCACCAATTCCCACCTGGCTGTCCCTGGTCCTATTTTAAACATTTATATTCTAAATAGAGAACCATATTGGGTTTTTAATGACATCTCTGGATCGTGGAATGGTTTGGGTTGGGAGGGACCTTAAAGATCATCCAGTCCCACCATGGGCAGGGACACCTCCCACCAGCCCAGGTGGCTCCAACCTGGCCTTGGACACTTCCAGGAAGGACATAAATCCAACAGATCTATTGTGACTTTTTAAGGGTTTAATCTGAGCACAGCCCACCCTGGGATAAACATCCCAGAGAACTCATTTATCTTCATAAATGGGGCACAATGATGACTTTACCTGGCAAAGCTCTTTGCAGAGGGGAAAAACCCATTTTCCCCCAACAAAGCATTTATTATGCCTATTATTTACAGTTTCTGGTGCAATTTTCCCACTTTAATGTTCTCATTTTCTGCCTGTTATCACTTTCTCTGGGGGAAAACACCTGCCTGCAGTGCCAGAGAGGGAGCAGTGCCACTGGAAAGGGGCACCTCACCCCCCAGCCAGTGGCACCCTGGCAAACACCAGCTCAGCAAACACATTCCTGGGCTGCCACCTGGCTCTGGATGCAGCTCCTAAATATCAATACCCTTCCCTGTTTGACAGCAGGGAAAAATGAAACTCATCTCTTCTGTAGGGCAATAATAAAACTCAATTTCTACAGGATTTTTGGGGAGAGGGCCCATCCATTAAGGAGAAACCTCCAGCTCTGGAATGTGCCAGGATTGAACCCCCTGGCACCCCACCCTGAAATGCCAAAGTGCCTTTAAATCCCCCAAATTGCATTTCTGCACCCCAGATGTTTCCAGATGCCACGAATCAAAGGAACAGGATTAAAAAGCAGAGTGAGTTCCATCAGAGGAAACATTCTTGCACAAAATTACCCCGGCCTCAGTCAAGAATGCCACTTTTTAAACTAAAGGATTTAAAGATTAGGAGAGGATTTGTATCCATCTGTCACTTTTGGCCTCCTTTCCTTTTGCAAAGCTCCAACCTTGCCAGCAATTTGACTATTTTCAGAAGGACTGGTTTTATTTGGGAGCTCTGAGGGATTGATTTCCTAAAGGGAAAGATTCACCAGGATATGGAGCCCATGGAAGTGCAACTGATTAATATTGAAGGTTGCCAGAAAGGCCAAATGAACCTGCAGAATTTTGCCAAAGCCCAAGTTGTTTTAGGGCACTTCTGTTTGATTCTGGATGTAACTGAATCCCACCCACTCCAGGAGACATTCCCAGGAGAATGGAGGGAGCTGGGGCTGCAAACTCCTGGAAAATGAGGGATGGGACAGGTTTCCTGGATGGAAAAGGTGTGGAAGTGCTCCTGTCCATGCAGCCAATGACCCTTGGATCACCTTAAAAGCCACTTTCCAGCTTCCCTGGCTGACATGGGGCAGAATTCCAGGTGATTCCAGAAACCAAACCCTCTCCAGGGTGGGTTTGGTTATCCCTCCCCTAATTCCCTGCCAGCCAAAGCTGGATTTCCCCCTTTCCCCAGTGTGGATTTTAAGGGATTGTCCGTTTCCCACCAGCAGCTCCAGTTGCTCACTGCATTGACCTGGCTATGGAAAAAGGCCAATAAAAGCCAAATGTCCCACCAGTGATAGAGCAGCAGGAGCTCCTGGGATCACCCACAGCTCCTGGAAACCCGTTCCCTGTGCTTTCCTCACCTGCCTTCCCAGTAAACCAGTGCCAGGATGAGAATCCTGAGAGCTGTGTTTTCATCCAGCTCACTGGGAAGCTGAAATTTTGGGGGTTATTCCCAGCTGTGCTGTGTCTCTCTCCTTCTGAAGAAGAATTGTAATTGCTGGGACTTCTCTAAACCAGTTATTTCTGCAGCTTCTCATCTGCACATGATTGTTTTACTGCAGGATAGAAATCCCCAAATATGGCTTTCCAGCAGTTTCAGTCTTTATTTTTGCTTTTCATAAAGGAAAAAGAGGTTTTTTTTTCCTTCTGACAGGAGTCAGTGATTTCCTCCACTGCATCTTCTCCTTCCTAACAAAGTTCTATCCATCAAAATGACTGGAGAGGCCAAACCAGGGGAAAAAGATTTACATGATTCACTAGAGTGGGAAATTTGGTGTGAAAAAAAGATAAAGAGAAGCAACAGAAAGCAACAACTCTGGAAGCTCATTTTTTATGCATCATCAGAGACAGGCCATATGTGATTAAGGAAATATTCTGCACCCTTCTTTCAGCTTTTGTCCTCTGAGAACTCCCAGGACTCTGAGCTCCTTCTGCCTGCAAGGGCAGCTCGAGAGCATCTCAGATCCAGAGACCCAGCCTTATTTATTGGGCTAATGAGGGAATGGAATTGATAAAGTTTATAATTACTTGACTTCAGCACAGCTCCCAGCCCTGGGAGCACCCAGAACTCAAAGTGGCATTTTGAGCTGCTCAAAATAAAAGGAGCTGGGAGAGAATCTCCCTGCCCACGAGTGGGAGGCTGAGGAGCCTGAACAGAGCTGAGAAGTTGCTGTTGTTGGAGCAATTTGAGTCCTTCAGGGCACTGCAGGGTGAGTAGAAATGGTAGAACAAAGGACCAGCAGCTTGGCAGGACTCCCAGCAGAGCTGAAATGAAGAGGGACTCAGATGGTGGCAACTTCATCAGATGGTGGCAACTGAGATGGTGCCAGTGGCCAAACCAGAGGGATCCACAGGGCAGTGTCTGCAAATCCCAGCTGAACAGGGTGAAAAACCATCTAGACAGGGTGAAAACCCAACTCAACAGGGTGAAAACCTCAGTTTTGAGTTGGAGGCCTCTGCCTAAAGCAGCTGGAAGGAAACCCTGGGGCTGAACCCATCACAGTTCCACCAGGACACCACCAGGTTCCTGGGGAGGGACAGAGCAAGGAAATGCCACCAAGAAGTAAGAAAAAACCCCAAAACTGGGACATCCTAAGCACAAAGCCTCTTTCTGTGCTACAAGGCTGCCTGAGGGTGGTTGGGGGGGCTGTGGATGAAAGCAGAGGGTGGGTTCCAGCTCCCAGGGGTTGAGGAGGAGAACAAAGAGCAGCATCTCCAACCCTGCAGCACCTTCAGTCAACTCCCTGCCAGGACCATTAATTCAGCAGTGAAATCATGAACTGTTCTCCCTGCTTGATTCTTTCTTTACAAGGTCACAGGTTAATTTCAGTTTATTTAAACACCAAGGACCTTGGTGAAATTCAGGGCACAGGCATTTGGTGGGGGCTATGTTGGAAAATCAGCCAAAAACAGAGTCTTATTTTGCTCTGTAATTGTAAAGGAGTCCACCCATCAGGACAACTCTGTGGGGGACCTAAAGATATTTCTACCTACTAGAGGACAATGTGCTAGCAAAAAGCAGATATCAAAGGTGACCCCCTTAGAACTGCACTGCTTAAGTGTCCCCAAAGCCCCCATGTCACCCTGAAAATCAGGTTCTGGGCCCACCCAGCACACCCTGAGCTGGGAAAGGCCAAAACTGAGCCAGCTGTGAAGGAGAAAAGAGCCAAAAGCAGGTGGCACCACCTGCAGGGACAACAAAGGGCCATGGGGAGATCAATCTCCATCAGTGCCCAGAGTGCTGGGAGAAAACAAAGTGTCCTCTCAGCTGGGTGACATCCCATCACTCAACTGGAACTTGAGGAGCAAGAAACACTTCACTGAGTGCCCTCATGGCTGTGGGGACAAAGTTGAAGCTGCCACCACGAGGTGTTTGGGGACAGAGTGACCTGAGCAGCTTGTGGAGCTCAGAGGGAAACCCAACCCCACCTGCTTCGTCATAGGACACGGTGAGCTTCTCCAGCATCTCGCGGTCGATGGACAAGATCTGCTGCTCCAGGATGGTTTGGTAGGACAGCACACTGTTCTCCTTGTCCTTCTCGTAGTCCTGGAGGTGCTGCTTCAGCACCTCGGGCAGGCGGGACTTCACGTATTCAGCTGCCGACTGCGGGGCAAAGAGGCAAAGGTTTAATTAGCGCCTTTGTGTTAATTGGGGTCAGGGATATGAGGACCCACCCACCCTTCAGCTGCGAGGCTGGGGCAGTGCAGAGTCACCCACACCCCTTCCATGTATTTTGGAAATATAACCACGAAATACAACATCTTTAGTCGAAATGTTGAGGCACGAAGCAAAAATTGATGTAATTTCTGGCTCAGAGTGCTCGAGGCCACGAGGAGAGGAGCTGACACAAGGGGGCATGGTTGCACTGACGTTACACAGCCTGGTGTAACAGAGTAGTAACACAGGAGTAACCACTGAGAGCAGACCTGTCAGTGCTGGGACAGCTCCATCCCTCTGGGTGTGGGGTCTGACACCCCACAGGGACCCAAACACAACCTGCTTCCCTCTTTCCAGCACTGCCATCCCTCTCCTGTGAGGATCACACTCCTGCTAGAGGAATTCCCTCTTTCTGGCACGGGTTTGAGTTGGGTTTGGAGCAAGGGATGCTGCTCCAGCTTTCCTGCCCACCTCGAGACAAAAGAGGAAAATAAACTATACCAAGGTTGTTTTCTTCCAGGCCTGGGAGCGACCAGAAGTTACCTCTGCTCTTCCTGGGGTTATATTTAGTTTTCCAAAGTCAACCAGCGATTGAATTGCAACCTTAAAATAATCCCTGACGTCGTGTTCCACATCCCTGCACGCCGAGCAGAGGGAATTATTCTGGGAAAAAGAAAGGAGCTCTCCCCACGAGCACAGCAGAACTAATGGGACATTTTTATAGTGGTTTCCTTCCATGGCAAGGCCAAAAGACACATTGGCCACGGGGTGATGTAGCCCAAGTTCAGGCATTTGTGTGGAACGTTTCCCTGGAGAAGAGGTTTGGCTCTGGGAAGGGGAGGGATTTCTGTGCTCTCCCAAAACCCTGGGAGAATGTAGGGATTGTAAAGCAGATAAAAAGCAGAACTGAGACACATCCATTTCTGCCACACATCTCGTGCCAGGGAGTCACTGCTGGTGCCACACGGGCTGTGCCCATGGCAGGGAAACACCCACCCTGGCCCAAAGCTCCTCAGCCCAAGTGGAAAACAGGTGGGAAATCACTGGGATCAGTGCCAAGGTCCTCCAAGGGCACCCAGGCTGGGATGGCACCCATGCCCAGGGAGATCTCACAAAACCCAACCCTTGCTCCAAGGGCACCCAGGCTGGGATGGCACCCATGCCCAGGGAGATCTCACAGAACCCAACCCTTGCTCCATGGGCACCCAGGCTGGGATGGCACCCATGCCCAGGGAGATCTCACAGAACCCAACCCTTGCTCCAAGGGCACCCAGGCTGGGATGGCAACCATTCCCAGGGAGATCTCACAGAACCCAACCCTTGCTCCAAGGGCACCCAGGCTGGGATGGCACCCATTCCCAGGGAGATCTCACAGAACCCAACCCTTGCTCCAAGGGCACCCAGGCTGGGATGGCACCCATGCCCAGGGAGATCTCACAGAACCCAACCCTTGCTCCATGGGCACCCAGGCTGGGATGGCACCCATGCCCAGGGAGATCTCACAGAACCCAACCCTTGCTCAGCCCGTGGCCTTTCGTAGGGTGTTGAGATGTTATTGAAGACTGAAACTGATACCAGCTCCTCTCCCTTTCCTGTGGGAGCAATCCCATTCCCAGCTGCACCACAGGGACCTGGGTTGTACCAGATCCTACTCAGGGCAAAAGGACTTTTGTCTCCCTTTTAAAACATCCCTGGAGCATTAAAGAAGAAACAGTGGGAGGGGGTGAGTGCAGCTGTTTATACAGAGGTTGTGGACTCCCCACCCCTGGAAGTGTCCAAGGCCAGGTTGGACGGGGCTTGGAGCAACCTGGGACTATGGAAGGTGTCCCTGCTCATGGCAGGGGGTGGGATGAGATGACCTTTAAGGTCCTTCCCAACCCCAACCATTCCATGATTTTGGTATGAAGGAGGTCAAGGAGCCAACTGTAGCAG
>WBMV01002863.1:268482-282284 GCA_013396655.1 Campylorhamphus procurvoides | reverse complement strand
GGGCACCCAGGCTGGGATGGCACCCATGCCCAGGGAGATCTCACAGAACCCAACCCTTGCTCAGCCCGTGGCCTCTCACAAGGTGGTGAGATGTTAGTAAAGACTGAAACTGCTACCAGCTCCTACTCAGGGCAAAAGGACTTTTGTCTCCCTTTTAAAACATCCCTGGAGCATTAAAGAAGAAACAGTGGGAGGGGGTGAGTGCAGCTGTTTATACAGAGGTTGTGGACTCCCCACCCCTGGAAGTGTCCAAGGCCAGGTTGGACGGGGCTTGGAGCAACCTGGGACTATGGAAGGTGTCCCTGCTCATGGCAGGGGGTGGGATGAGATGACCTTTAAGGTCCTTCCCAACCCAAACCATTCCATGATTTTGGTATGAAGGAGATCAAGGAGCCAACTGTAGCAGGTGAGTGAAAATGAAACATCTAAGAAGGAAAGGCTTCCCCCTGCCCACGCTCTCCATCCCACCCCACAGACCACGAGACTCAACTGACCAGACCAGACACCCCCTCCATGTACCTCCCTCACAGATTTTGGGGCAGACCCATCTCTTGGGATGCTGCTGCTCCCCCAGCCTGTGCTGAGGTCCCTCTACTCTCCCAAAATCCATTGCCATTAACCTATGGATTTGTGTTCCAGGCAGAAGTTAAGGGGAAAAACCTGCTTTGGAAGCTCCAAACCAACTTTCTCCTCCTTTCCTCCACGTGGTCCCTCTTACAGGAAGGAATTACCAGTGCAGGTGTTCCTGGAAAACACCTGAGCTCAGGGATTAGATGGGCTGGTCCTTCATCCTCATCCCCATGGGAAAACAACTCGGAGCTGCAGCCACTTCTCCTATAAAACTAGAACTCCACCATCCCCCAAGAATCTGCTTCCAGTCTGGAGCACCCTCCTCCAAATCAAATAAAGGATTGGACTTTAATACCTTAATTGACTTTAGGGTATTTTGTCCTACCATGGAAAATGAATATTTCATACAAAGAGAATATATTTAAAAATACCTGCATACAATGAAATGTATTTAAAGAGCTTATTCAGGGGAAAAAAAAATCACATTTTCCTCTGTTCACTAAAAAAATCCCATCAGGAATTGCTGAAATCCCTCCCTCTGCAGCAACTGGAACCCCAAACACAGGCAGTGTCCTTCTGTCGCTCCCAGATTTGCCCACATTTTTTTAATTGCTGAGAAATCCTTATTTAAAGTAACTGTTCCTTTTATAACTCACGCCAAGCACACGCTGAAATTCGTTCTGCCTTTCTGAAGTGGCTCCTTCTGGGAGCTGCTTTGCACGTGGGCAAGGAAAGGTCTCCAAGGGTTAATTAAAGGCTGCTTTATGAAGCTGCTTCAAAAGTCCAGGGGTGGCTTTGCAAAACATCTCCCCACGCACTGATCTGGGGAAATTTGGAAAGGTTTCCCACCATATCCAGCAGGGACAGCTGAATCCTTCCTCATCCTCATCCCCATCACGTCCCATGACCAAACATGCTGATGGGGACACCAAGGATGACGCAGCTCCACGACCTTGGGAAACAAAGGCCATGGGAAGAGCAGAACAGGGACACAGGGAGCACTGGGGGATGTGAGGAGCTCCCCATGACCCACTCCATCCTGGTAGGGATGGTCCTGATTCCAGGGGTGAGCCAGGCCAGCTTTGGGAGCACATTCCAAACACAGTGAGGATTTGTTCCCATCTCACTGTCCTTCCAAGAGCTGTTTCTTGGCATCCCAATGCTCTGGAAACCATTAAAGAGTATTTTTTGTGTTCCTGCCTCCCTGAGAGCTCAAATTATGGCAGCCAAACCACCTTCTCAATGGGAGAGGCTGGTTGGGATGGAATTGGGACACCAAAACTCCACTTCCAGCCCCACTGCAAGTGATTCTGGGGAAATTCCCACCCCTCAACCCCAACTCTCCCACCCCACACTTGAATTTCGGATCAGCTGCCTGTCCTTCACCAGTGTGACCAGGAATAACTCCCCTGAATCAGTGGGATTTTTGCTGAGCCAACCCCCTTGGAATAAGGACATGGAGCTATGGATAGTTATTCAAAGGGAAAACACATGAGAGCAAAACATAATCTGCTCTCAAGAGGATAATACAACATCTACAAATGGCACCAGGACAAACAGTTTGCCCTCTAAAAGCAAGAACTATTTAAAGGACAAACATGCCAGTAGAGTTTTCCTCTAACACAAAATTTTGGTACATTAAGCCTGTTATTTCTATTAAAAAATGCTTTTTCTCCACAATGAACATTCAGTTCAATACTATCAAACTAGGAAATTCAAACTTGCAATTTAAAATCAGTTTAGTGGCTGAAGGTGTTTGAGGAACTCAGAAATCCTCTCCTAGGACTTTCAACGACGCCAAAACACCACTATTATTTAGCAGTTCCTGCCCAATTATTTCCATAGCAGGGAAAAGATTAGCCTGGCAAACATCTTGACTTAATCAGACACTCTGTAATCAGGAGAAAATTAACCTGATTCCAAGGAGATGGGTAAAGTTCAAATGAATATTCACTCTGGATTGTCAGAGATGTAGGAAATGCAGAATTACAAACAATGAGCTGCCCAGGGAGAAGAGGTGTCCATGGAATGGGAGGAGAAGACCATGTGGGGGGAGCTTTGCTCATCCCCTGAGCATGGAGAGCTCCATCAACTTTGACATGGTCTGGATGTCCATTTGTGGTCACAAGAAACCCAAAAAACAACCCATCACACGGCCAAAAACACAAATATGAGCATTTATGGCTCTGAGCTCTGTGTTTGAGTTCCTTCCCTAAACCAGCCCTTGTTGCTCCCTGCTGAAATGGAATTATTTGAGTGGTCCAGAACGAGGAGCAAGGAAGGGAACCAAAGTTGGGGTGGGAAAATGCCACGTTGTGTTCTCCCCCACCATCAGTCCCCTTGGGATGTGTGCCATTCCAGGAGCACACCTGGATGGGATGGGGAGGAGACCAAACAAACACAAACCCAATTATTCCCATCTTCCCATGACCAGTCCGAGTCATGTCCCTCTTGTAAAATAAAAACCTAATCAGAGAAACCCATGACATTGCTTTTAATTAATTGATTAGAGCGAACAAAGGCACCCTCCAAGCAGTCAGTGGTGCCACAGATGAGGAAGACAAAGCACTGAGACTGATTTGTCTTGGCTGCACTTGGCAGAGCTACAAGGAATGTTCTGGAATCAGGGTGTCTAATTAAAAGATTAATTTCATCCAGGCAAGGGGCCTCGTTCTAATTATCTCGCCTGGCATCCTGAATCGGGACCACAGCACTTCCCTGTCTCATTCTCTGAAGGAATAAGTCATTTTGAAAAGGATGAGGACGGGGACAGAATCTTCCAGAGCCTTTGGAAGTTAATTATCTCTGCTGGGAGAGGATAAATTCCCCTTCCCCACAAAACGGGCACATCATTTCCAGCGTGAATCCTCTGTTATCTGGGACTTTCAGCCACTGAATCAAGTCAGCTGTCTGCTCACCTACACTGCTCTTTCTCATGGAAATCCATGCAAATGGCTCAGATCATTGAGAACTCAACAGCAGAGTCCCTGCCCCCTTCCCCATCTCCTCTGCCACTGCTTCTCCTTGGGACACTCCTGTTTTCCAGCTTTCTTTAGGGGGAATCATCACAGCAAGGGAGGGAGGAAATGTTATTAACACCAGAACTGCTTCCTTACTTTGATTAACCCTGTGCCTTGTGTTTCCTGGCCCACCAGTGATTTGGGATCTCCTGGACAGCTCATGGAGCCCCCAGACCTTCCTTTAGGACCTGGGCAATAGGTCCACATCCTCCCCTCTTGGGCCTGTTGCTCATCAGTGGGAAGTTCCCTTCTTTGGGAAACCCTTTGGGTTTTGTTCTGTTTTCTATTTTTATTGCTGTTTTCCAAAACCCTCAGATGCTTTTTTGATTCTCAAACCCCAGCTGTAAGAACACTTTCCCATGAACAACTCCACAACAACTTTGCCACCACCTGCTGTTTCCCTCTTTTGGGATTCCAGTCCCCTTTCCATAATCCTACATTTCAGCTGCTTCTCAAGCCACCTGACCCCCAGGTTGGCAGGCAGGAGCAATCCCTTCTCCTGGCACAAAAGTTTGCTTTATTCCTGCCTGGTGTTGGATTAGTTGGATACAAACTGGGAGTTTGGTGCTTTCCTCACTGGTTCCAGTGACATGGGGCAATACAGTGGCCTTTTCACACCCAGAGAGAGGAGAACCCAAGCAAAAAGGTCATAATGAGGTTTGAGAAGAGCTCAGAGATGTTCTCCTCACCAGTTTTAATCCATCACTGAAGGAAATGTCATGGTGCCCTGAGGTGGAACATGGGAAGGACTCCAGGGCCACCTTTGCCTTGTTAACTCTTTGTGTGCAGCCTTGGAAGGGTCAGACCCTGGGAAATCCAGCTGGAGCAAATCCCAGAGGTGTCTCCATGTAGGATTCCCTCAGGTAGGGCTTTGGGGATGAACCCCAAGGCTCTGCAGCCTCCCAGACCTTCCTGCTCACACCCAGGGCTTTATCTCCATCTGATCCCCTTCTCCTCCTCACTGGGACTGATTATTGACAGGATTTCTTAATGCAGAGTCTTTAGGGGGTCACTCCTAAGAGAAACTTAACCAGAAACTCAGGATTTGCTTCCAGCATTCCATTTATCCCCTTGAGGAAAAGCGTCACCAGGACAGGGCTTGGCTCCAGGGCTTTGCTGGTGGTTCTGGCTGCAGGTGATTTATGACTGAGGAAGGCCAAATAATCAGATTTTTATACATTGACACTCAGCTGTTCCCTGAGAATCCCTCTCTTGTTTTCTCCTTGCAAAGCTCTGGAGTTGTGCTGGGTGGGATTACAGAAATGCTTCTTTTAGGAGTGCTGGTTTGGGGAGGAGGAGGATGGGGAGCCAGGTTGGGGAGCAGATGGTTGGAGTTTGGTGAAATTCTGAGTGAAAATAGAGTCTTCTGGGTCTCCTCTGTAACAAAGCCAGACTGAATCTTTCTAGTTTTTGTGATTATTTCTGCTTGGCACAAAGTGATGTCTCTAAATCAGGAGAGACCATTTAGACCCAACTATTCCACTCCACTCTGTGCTGGGAGGGAGAGAACAATGGCAAAGAAAGATGAATACTCCTCACTATTTAATTGAGTCTAATAGGCTATAAATACATTTTTCCCTCAACTACAGAGGGAAAGGCTTCTGGTAAAACTGGTTTTTTCACTACTGCAAAAGCTTCTGCCCAGAAATACCTGCAGAAATCCCCTGGAGGAGTTTGAAGGCATTTAAATTGCTGATAAAAGCTTTCAGTGCAGGGTCTGTGTTGACTCAGGGTTACACTCTCAGAGATTTAAATGTCATTTCAAGTTGCAGTTGTTTTGCAAACCTCATTTTTGCCTTTCTGGGAGTCGATGAGCTCAGTGAAACATCAAATGCTGGAACCAAAATGAGCAGGGTTGGTTGGTTTATGGCACTTTGACCATTGTTTTCAGGGTTGTGGCTCTTTCTCTCACTTCTGCCTGTTTATGGCAATGTAAAAAAGGAGCCTCCTTTGCTTAGATTTGGTTCCAGGGATAAAAGAAGGTATTTCAGGTCATCCTGGTTGGGTGGAATGTTTTTGGCAGGCCCTGAGCAGGTGCAATCTCTGCTACAGAGCCCCAAAACATTTAAATTTAGTAAAGAAATTGGAATTTGGCACCTGGATTTTTCTGCACCGTGAACTGGTAATGGACAAGTCTTTTCATGCATTTTCAAACCTTTTTTAATGTATCCTAATTTAATATTCAGCTCATCTACATTAATAGTTACAGCCAATTAGAATAAAAACCAGGTGAGATCTTGACATGCCTTTTTTTCTTTTTAGTACTTCTATCAAAAGTATTTTGTTTTGTTCCATTTGGCAAATGAAAATATTAGCCTTGTATCCCAAATAGGAATGTCCTTCAGATGTGGAAATCAGAATTCCTTTGTGTCTGTGCTTGGGCATCTTCCAGGAGTTGGGAAATCCATCCCTTTTACAATCAGCTCCAGATTCCTCTTTGTTAAAACAGGAGCCTTCTCCTGTTTGTGGAGAAGGCTCTGAAGCATGAGGGGCTTTAGAGATGCTGGATTGACACAGGCTGGAAAAGAGGAAGAATCAGACAAATCTCAGGTACATCAGTCACTGAGGAGAAAAGAATGGCCTTGGCAGGATCATCCCCCACTCAACCTTTGCCTTGGGATCCTCCCTTTCCATGGGAGGTGCTGCAGGACCTGGAAACTCCCATTACACCAAACACCTCTCTCAAAAAGAAAAGACAAACCTTTCAGAGTGGACAGAATTGATGTCAGGGAGTAATTATATAAACCACTTAATTAAATGGCAGAGACTCAAAGACAGCAGCTTCATTAACTAGAAAAGCAGCCAAGTCAAATCCATAAATAGTTCCCAAAGTGTGTGCATTTTCTGGGGCCATTTCCCTCCATCAACACTGAGAGCTGTACCCTTGAGAGAAGGAGAAATATAAATTAGGCCCCAGTCAGGACAAACACAAATACCTTCATGTTGTTCCTTCTTCCCTCTAGAAATACACATGGCAAAGAATAAACCCAGAATTTCTCCTGCCTGTGTCACCAACACACCTTTGGTTATTGAGCCCAAAAGCACTTGGGGAACAGGGAATGCCTTGGGGGGGTTGCTGTTCCCAGCCCTGAAGGGCCTGAGCAGCCAAATCCCACCAGAATTTTGGGGGGAATAAGGAGGGAAGGGATTGATGCAGGAAGAAAGGACAGAAATAGTAATTAAAGGGAGAAGAGTGAGTAAAAGGGGGTGAAGTCAGAAAAATGAAGGCTGAAATCAACTGTGTTCAAGAAACAACTGGAGCTCTGGGTTAGTTGACAAGGTGGTGAAGAAGTTGGACTTGATGATCTCAGAGATCTTTTCCACCCTTAATGAAACTGTGATTCAATGCCAGGGAAATCCAAGTGACCATTTAAACAACATTTGCCTGAACCACACTTTAATTAAAGGAGGCAGTCTCTGTATCTCATTAGGACGAGGCTTGTTAATCACACTTGTTAACAAGGCAGAGGGTCAAGTAGATTTTCCAGCTATTTCCATCCCTGAAGGGATGGCGAACACTGAGCCTGAGCTGGGCCATTCCAGCAACACCCCAATGCCAGGGACAGCCAGGGCCACCCCTGTGGAGCAAAGCTGCTTAAATAAATATTCAAGCAGTTTCTCCCCCTTTTTACTTCCTTCCCATTTCTAAGAGCAGCCACAGCACGGATTAAATGTCCACGACAGCACACTAGAGAAACTTCAAAGAAGCCACTGCAAGTTATTCTGCTCCTGCCTTAGAACCTCCTTGAAAAAAAGCTCCTGCTCTGCCGAGATAAGAGCCCAGCTTTGATTTTTAAGGCTTTTGTATGGCTTGGAGTGTTTGCCTGTTCAAGTGACCCAGGCTGATGTTTGCAGACTTCACAGCGAGCCCCAAGACAACAAAAAGCACGTCCCTTTGAGCAGGAGAACCCAGCAAAGCAACTTATGCAACAGAGCTTTGTATTCTGGAAGCATTCCCAAAAATATTCAGCCCTTCCAGGAGTTTAATTTGAGCAAACCTGAGCTGATGTTTTAAAGCAAAAGTTGTTGGAAATGAAGAGAAACAGGAGATATCCTGGTGGCTCTTTGGGCTTTCACACCATGGGGGCGTTGCTGGACAAGTGCTCAGGAATAGCTGGGCTTCCTCTGCTCCTCATTTTTGGGATCACACCCCTCCAGGACTCTGGCTCCACATGTATCTTGTGCTGAGAACAATAGATTTGCACCAAAACCAACCCCAAATCCAACGTGGCTTTCCCCAGGAACCACAGGGACTGGGCTAACAACCTGCTCACCCCCCCTTCCCAAACCTCACCTGCCCCTTGGCAATAAATCCCTCAGGTTTTCCTCCCTCAGTTTGTTCTTTTCACAGAGGTGAAAACTGGGGGGCCTCAGGTTTATTTTCTCAGCCAGAAGGGCTGGTAACAAACCCTCCTTTTGCTGTCACTCAGGCTCTGGTTTATTATTTTCTGAATTCCTTAACTTTTCCCCAAATTCTTGGGCACTCTGGTGGGATGCCCTGTCCACCAGCCTGGTGCTCTTCTCTTCCCCCAGTGGTTTCCCCTGAGGATGGAAGAACTCTGTGGGTTTTTTTTTGGTTTTTCCTGCTGCTAATAATTCCACCTGGATCTTTCCCCCAGAATTCTTCCCATCCCACCTCTTATTTTCCATGAGAGTTTCATACCACTTGTCCATGGCCAAGTCCCCCTCCCAGAACCCCACCAGGTGTGACCTTTTCCTCATGATGTCCCATCTACCTTGCCCTTCCAGAACCTTCTGGGCTAAAATCCAGGCCAGGCAGCTTTGGGGATGTTCCCACAGCAGTGCAGGATGAAGCAGTGGAAGCACCACTCAATTTTCTCCTCCCTCCAGTCCTCCTCTCATCCTCTTATCCCAGAGAGCAGGAGAACCCCAGGATTAATTTCACAGGGATCTTTCCAAGGTGTTATCCCTGACTTAGCTCTGGTTCCTACACCTGATTACTGAACCCTGGCTAAACCTTCCCTGTTCTTCCCCTTAAGGTGCTTTTAAACCCAATGTGGGTGTCCCAACCCCTCCAGGCACTGCATGATCCCAACTCTTGGATCACCCTTGGTGTTCTCATCTGGATTTACTTCCAGCTTTTCCAGCCATGCTGTTTCTCTGCCCACACCACTGTAAACCCTATTTTGAGGGTGAGGGAGACCAAAAGAGAAGAGCAGAGTGGAAAAACCCAGTATTTGAAGTGTCTCGACATCTCAAGTGTGAGAAAACCTTTTAGAGCAGGAAACTGGAGGGTTGTGGTTTCCTGCCCCAAAAAAAGTGGGTTTGTTTCTCAGAGGACGCAAACAGAGAATGAGGAAAAAACATCTGAGAGGATTCCAATGTCAGGAGTCAGGTGGAAAAAATGGTGCCAATACAGAGCTAAAAAAGGGATGAAACACAATTTGGGAATGCTGTGGGTGTGAGGGAAACTGATCTAAACACAGATAAATAAAATACCACGGGGAAAAGGTGGGGGGTGGCAAAAGCCTGGTGGACACATGGCAGGGAACAGGGAGAAACCAGTGTGGGAGCCAAGGGATGATGGCAAGGAGGGACAGGCAGGGAGGGAAAGGGACAAAGGGGACAGCCAGCCACCAAAACACTGACAGAAGGAGAGAAAATGTTAAGGGACAGCTTCAAAGAGGTTTGGTAAGAGGTTAAAGGAAGCTGGAGCTGCTTGAGGCACATTGTGAGTCAGAGAACATCACACCTGCCTTGGGAGGGCTTTAGGATGTCCAAAATCCACGTTCCAGCCACATCCCAAACCTCCTCCATCTCCCCAAAGGCACAGAAGGTCAGGGCTGAGGAGCTGAAGGTGCTGGCAGAGCATCCTCAGCCCTTGGTACCCACAAATCCCGGGCTCTGGCACTGCCCAGTGCCCTGAGAGGGATTTAAATCCCCCCCCAGAGTCCATGGATTCCGTGTTTTCCAGGGAAAGCTCGCTGGGATGGGGTGAGAGCTGAGAAGAGCACTGAGCTGGCCTTCCCTGAGCAAGGAACTGCAGCTCCAGGTGGCTCTTCCAGCTGCAAAACCTTGGGAAGATCCTGGGGCTCATCCCTGCCAGGGCATCCCTGCCAGGGCATCCGTGCCCCAAACCCAGCTGAGCATCCCTGCCTTGGCCCTTTCATTCCATCCAGCCCATCAGAGAGAGGAGAAAATGCCCTGCAAAAGGAATTCTTTACCTTAAAGAGCTCCTGGTATAAACCCAGAATGGAAAGCTGAGAGGGAATTCAGGGCATGAGATGAACTGAACACACGGGTGGCTCTGGGAGGCAAAAACATTTCATTTCCTTTCCCACCTCGGAGGCTTCAGCAGGACAAAATACATAAGGAAAAAGGCCAGGAAAATTAAATCAGGGCTCTTTCTGAGCTCCTTATCTCAATTTGGGAGCCCACAAACTCCCTCTCTCCCCTCCCCACAGCTGCAGTTTGTTCCTAAAGTGGATTTTAGTGAAGTGGTAAATCAAATTTGTGAGAGCAACGAGGGCAGGAAATCATGATAAAAGGCCTGACGTTTCCTGACACTTAAAATAATATTCTAATCTGGTCTCCTGAAGTTTGGCAATAAACTCTCCTGGCTTGGGAATAAGGAGAAGTCACTGGGGGAATGAATTCAAATAAAAAGTTATGCAATGAATGTTTTCATCACATACAATTAGGGGAGATTCTAAAGAACTGCAGATTAAACGGCCTGAAAGGGAACTCTTTAATCCCAGCAATGAAATTGAGAAATAAAATCGAATTTCTCTTGATTTTCTGGGTGAAAAGGAGACCTTTGATGCTCTCCATCCGTGCCCAGGTTCCTGGGGAGCTGCTACAGGAACACACTGGATTTCTTTGCCCTGAAGGTTATTTTGGTGCCCTGTTCAAGTTTCACAGGGCCACGAGGAGCTCCAGGCTCTTTTTTGGGCTCAGTGTGATCTTTGCCCTGCTATTTTTGCCTCTCAGTGCCAGCCCTTTGCCCTTGGCACAGCTTTCCCCCTCCTGTTCCTCTCCCCCAGTCGTTTCTTCTCTTTAAATTCTTTAAAATCTTTGAATTTCTGGGCTCAGCTTTCCAGCCTCGACTTTTCCCCGACCTCGTGTTCTCACTGTGTGTTTGCTGCATAAAAAGACATTTGGAATATTATATTACATTTGATTTTATAGCTTTTTTTTGTGGCAGAGATGTCAAATAAGGTAGGACCTGAAGAAAAGGCTTTTCACTGCTCTTTGCCTTTCTCCTCAGAGGAATGAAATAAAACAAAATATATAAATCCAAGGACAAGCAAAGAAACCTGTGGAATATTTTCATATTTAGATGGCCAAGAAATAATCTGATTTTCCCTTAGGAATCCACTCAAAGCCATTCACTCACCCAATCCCTCTTGGTGGTTCAGTATCATGCAGTGGAATCCATTCCAAGGCAAATCCCTGCTCTGTTCCCTTCCCAAACGTTGCCAGGATAACACAATCATTTTCTTTTTGAAAGGACTGGCACATCATTTAACTGGGAAAGGCAGCTAATTAAATAATTGATGTGTAATTTATCTAGAAAACAACCTGAGCTGTAAATACAACAGAACCCAGGGGAGCAAATCCCCCCTTTAATTTGGGTTCCCCACCAGTCCTGAGACTTCTCCTTTCAATTAAAGGTGTTTTTGCCTAAAAACTTTTACCATGTTTGGCATTTTGAGGTTTTCCACACTAAAAAGCAAAATTTTTCCCTTTAATTCTTTCCACAACTTTTTGGAACCTTCTTAATATTTTGAATCAAGGTCAACTCCAGCAATGCCAGGTGACAAGGGGGGACACAACAGGTAAATCCTGGTTGAAGTTTCTGCCTCCTGGGACTCTGGATCAGCCCAAAATATATTTCATTTATGGCAAAGAGAGAGAAAATTGAGGTTTTTTTGCTCAAACACAGCGATTTCTGCAGAGATTGAGACCTGCAAGTGGGAATAATTTGATTTTTCTCCAGTTTCTTTCCCATTCCTTGGCAAAAGTGGCTGTTTGCAGAACTGACCTGTTCCCCTGCAACAAGTCAATGAAGAAACTGAAGTCATTTTGCCAAGGAATGGGAAAAGCTGGGGAAAAATCAAAATATTCCCACTTGCAGCTCTAAATCTCTGCAGAAATCGCTGTGTTTGAGCAAAAAACCCTCAATTTTCTCTCTCTGCCACAAATGAAATACATTTTGGGCTGATCCCAGTGCCTTTTCTGACTGGAATAAATACTTCCAGGCATTATCTTGGATTTCAAACTGGGGTTTTTTTGGCCTGCCTGACTGGCCATGCTTAAAAAACCTCTTGTAATTCAAGGGAAATTGGAGGAAACTGCAGAGCAATGGTCTGAACAGAAAATACCTGATGTATCCCTAAACCTCAATATAAAGAGAGGCAAAAAATCTCATTTTCTTCCATAGAACATGATGAATTAAGGGGGTAATTTCTACCCAGCTTCCCATTCCTGGAAGCATCCCATTCCAGGGGATGGTGAGATAATGAGCAGCATCATTTAATGAATTTAATTAATTTTTCCCCTCTGCATGCAGGCAGGTAGATGGAGAACTGAAGGAACAGCCAGCCTACCTCAAACTATCACTCATAAATCAAACTAAAACCCCACTGCATTGAAACCACTGGCACAGAAAAGGCTTTATAAATAGATAAACTCTGAAGTTCACAAATCCTTTCTCAACAAGGAAGCAACAAAAAATATTATTAACACAGACATCCTATCCAGGGCTTTGTTTGCAGGTTTATTTTAGATGGGGGGGGAAATAAAGATTTCAGGAGGTCTCTTTTTGATGTGCCCTTCACAGGATGTTTGTACACATTTGGAAAATGGAATTACTGGACCCTGGGACAAACAGCAGTGCCTGGGGTTCCAAACATGCTTCCCATGGAAGCTGCCAGGAGAAAAACTGGGATGTTTTGGAACATTCCTGCTCCCAAATCCACCCTCTGGGAGGTGATCCCAGTCCCACTCATATCCCCACCTGAACGCAGGGAGAGACAGGGCTGGGACCTGGGAAACCCCCCCTGGATGCACCAAAAATCCCAGAATTAATTCAAGATTGGACAACACCACGAGACAGATGATTAATCCCCAAGGATCCCTTAAAATCTCCCTTGGGAAAAAGCACATGGAGCCAAAAACACATGATTAAACCCCAAGGATCCCTTAAAATCTCCCTTGGGAAAAAGCACATGGAGCCAAAAACACATGATTAAACCCCAAGGATCCCTTAAAATCTGCCTTGGGAGAAAGCACATGGAGCCAAAACCACACCCCGTGGCCACATTTTTGTTCCAGCAGCAAAGATGCTCTTTGGCCACGCTGTTTTCCCCCAGAGATGCAGGACAAGGTTGATTTAACATAAATTCTCCTCGTGCCATCCCCAGGCACGTTCCCAAATTCCAATTCCAAGCTCCCTGCTATCAAACCCCACGTTCTCCCTGTTGTTCTTCACACACCACCCCTGGGAGCACCAATAAGGACTTTATTCAGCTTTGTTTCCCTTGCCACTGACCCCAAATATCCCATCATTTACCAGGAACAGCCTTTAGGAAGAGCCCTCCTAATCCTGTATCTCTCCAACAGCAAATCTGTGCAATTAAAGCTTTCCACCATCACTGCTAGGGCTGTTCTGTCCAAGAAAAGCTTCCAAAGGAGGGTTGGCTGGACCCAAAAAACACTGGCTGGATCCCTGGCCCCGTTTCAAGGAGCTCATTTATTGAGCCTCCCCCAAATCCAGAGCTTTGTTGTGGCTTTTAATAAACTGCATTCTCTCTTTAATTGCCCTGGGTGTTCCACACTTGCAGTGCCCAATACACATAACAAAAAAATAGCATAAAGGAAAAAAAAGCATAAAGGAAAATCAACTTTAGGGAATGGAGTATCCAAAATACCTTTGTTTTCCTTTCAGTGCAACCTGGTTTGGAAGGGGATGGGAAGAAACACAGAAAAAGTGAGTTTGCCTGACTGAGCAGGAGTGAAGTTGGTCCTGTGGGGGGGGGAAATACTCTTTTAAGAGAGGAAAAGAAGAAATGCCCTAATTATTCTGCAGATTTCAACAGGAAAGGAGTACAGCTAGAGCACAGACACCTGAACAGAACATACCTGTGGATAAAGGATTTCTACTGGGACAGTCCACTCAAACCTCTCCACTAACCATCATTTCTCCTTCATGAAGAACAACAGAGGCCAAATATAAAACACAACAAGTTC
>WBMV01002863.1:231366-268340 GCA_013396655.1 Campylorhamphus procurvoides | reverse complement strand
AATTTCTCCTAAATAAAGAACCTGAGAGGTCTGAAATAGGGGACATAAATGTCTATACAGAGACCAAATATAAAACACAAGTTCATCAGGAGAGGATAACACAAGAATTTCTGAATTTCTCCTAAATAAAGAACCTGAAAGGAGAGATCTTAAACAGGGGACATAAATGTCTATACAGAGACAGAGATATGAAGAGCTCAGCAGGTGTTGGGAAGGTTTATCTGCCCAACCTGGCAGGATTTCAGGGGACACCTCAGGAAGTGCTGACAGCTGGGAAACAAAGCCCTGCAAAAAAAGAGAGGAGCAGAAAAAAATAAAACCTGATAAAAGAAGAGGAAGTGATTTATGAGTAAGTGGAGGTGCAGTTCTGAAGGTCATTGCCTGGAGGAGGAGATGAAAGCCCTGCCAGGTCACTCACAGAGCAGGAGATGAAGGACAACCTGGCTCAGCAGGGCTGGGACATCTTGGGAACAGCAAGAAGAGGAGCCTGAGCTGGGTTGGTCCTGCCAGAACTCTGTGCCTGCCCAAAAACAGTGGGGAAAGCAGCCTGAAACCAGATGGTGGCACTAAAATTTGGGTTTATGCAGGTCAGGAGACCTGGTGGAGGACACAGGGACATCAGAATCATGGATGGTTTGGCTTGGAAGGACCTTAAAGCTCATCTCATTCCATGGGCAGGGACAAATTCCACCAGCCCAGGTTGCTCCAAGCCCCCTCCAATCCTTGGACACTTCTTGAGATGGAGAACCCACCACTTTAAAGGCATTTTAATACCAGGCAGGATCTTTCTGGACTTCCAGCTCCCTGCACTGGTGAAAAGGTTTGTTCTCCACTTCAGCTTCAATGCCCAGGATGAGTTTTCAGCTCAGCAGCTTCAGTTCCTACCTTGTTATTTGATATTATTTTAGCTAATTCAGGCTAATCAAAGCTGCCTGCACAACTCACACACACCACAGAGGGTTTGGGGAAAAGCCACCACATTATTCATAATAAAAGATGAAAATAGGAAGGCTAAAGGAACTTCTCTTTAAAAATAAATGAAGGAATGCAAGTTAACTCCCTCCCCACGTTTCAATTGCTATTCCCCTCAGGAACAGCTTTTTCAAATTCACACATTGTCTCTTGGTAGATGCAGCACTGGAAAAATAATTAGAGAAGATGACAAATCAGGTAAACTGTGCCCAAGCTGTGGCTAGAAACCAAAAAAAGCTGCCTGCTTCATGGTGGAGAGGATGTTTGCAGGTATTTTTGAAGAAAGCTCAGGGGTTATTCAATAAATATAAAAGTTTTAGAGCCTGGTTTATTTGATTCTCCAAGAAACCACAACCCCCAGCACTGACAGAGAAATGTCATTTCCCCCAGCAAAGGGAAAATGCTCCTCAAAGCCCTCCCAAAAAAGGCTGCAGGAGTTAAAATTGAATTAACAGCCAAAGAGAGAGGCTTTGGAATATATTGTGATTTGTGAAAGGAGAGAGTCTCTGATCAATTCTTTCCTCTTGGGGCTCCCATCCCTGTGCTCAGCAACTCCAGCAGCAGAAGGGAGCAGAGAGGGAATCACAGCCCTGCATTTGAATTTAATCAGGTGAAATCATTTTTTTTCCCTGCTGTTAATGCAAAATTAGCAACAGGCTGTATTTTAAGCTGCCAATGGGAAAGAAAAAAATCCAAATTAAAGCTGCAGCTCCAAGTGTGACTAGCACAGAAAGTGAGTGTGGGGGAAGTGTGGGACACTGCAGGGATCAGAAACTTCACTCCAGACTCTCTGAATTTAGGGATTACAGCCCTACACTGCTTTTCTAAACATCCTTAAAGCAAAAATAGTGAATTAAAGAGCATTTTCTTCCCCTCACTATGTTATGAGTGCCTATTTCTCTGCAGCTGCACAGTTCATTGAGCATATACTGTACAATGCCTAAAAATCATCATTAATTATGGAGGTTTTATTCTTGCCAAAAGCTAAAGTGGCCAAATTTAGCCACGTGTCAGGTTTTTCTCCCTACAATTATAATGGCACCAATATTTAATCAATGGACTTCAGAAACCAAATGGAAACCTCACACCAAGGATGCTGTAAGAGAGCTGAGGTTGGAATTTCTGCTGGAATTTCTCCTCCAGCTGTGGATGCAAAAACATGATACAGAACTGAGTGTTTGGAAAGTACAGAATTAAGGAATAATTCTGTTATTCCATGGGAAATTCCAAAATGCCCCCTGGAATGACCCAGCAGCAGAGCCTGGGAGATGAGTCTGCTGACTCTGGGTTTGGGTTTCACTCTGCTGGTTCTCTGGGTGTTAATTCAATATATCCTACCTCCATTTAACACAAAATCATCACAGGGCAGAGAAAAGAAGGTATTTTGTTGGCTTTTCTGCCTTTGATTAACATTTCCCACATTAATTCTGCTGCTTTAACATCAGCCATGGATTTCCTGGATTAAGGAATACACACTAATACATTTCAGTATTTTCTTTGCTTCTCCAGGGATACTTTTACACCACAACATTTCATAAGCAGAGGTGAAAAATCGCTCTATAAATCACTCTGTAAAATCACTCCAAAGGTGGAGCAAGAGAAGAATGGAAGGAAAAATCTGGGCATGAACAACCCTGGGTTCCACAACTCCTCTTTAGCCCACTCTGGTTCCTGACCCTTCCTGAAAGCACAGCTTGCTGCTCCAGAACTGCCAAAAAAGCCATTGTTTTGGGAGTCTCCTGCCTCAACTGTGGGAATTCTCCCTCTGGCCATGCCCAAGCACCAAGAACAGCACCTGGGGACACTTGGGGACACAGCAAGGTGGGGCAGGAGGGACCTGCAAAGGTGCTTCTCACAGAGATGTGCCCCCAGTGAGGATGCTCTCAGGGTCTCTGAGGACATCAATCCCACCAAAAATCTCATTGTAGTTGCTTGGCACTTCATTTACAGGAATACTTGGAATGTTGTGGATGTTACATCAGCATAAAAAACTGATTTACAGAGCCACTTTCCCCATAGATTATATCACACATAAATAAGACATTTAGCCTGTACTGCCAGGCAAGCACCACACAGCCCCTTTGCTTTACAACTCCAACATTTCCCTCTCCAAAGCTCTTGTCCCTTTGAACT
This sequence comes from Campylorhamphus procurvoides, assembly GCA_013396655.1. Classification (NCBI taxonomy): domain Eukaryota; kingdom Metazoa; phylum Chordata; class Aves; order Passeriformes; family Dendrocolaptidae; genus Campylorhamphus; species Campylorhamphus procurvoides. The sequence goes on along the minus strand of WBMV01002863.1, from coordinate 265,235 downwards.
AAAAAGCCAAAAGCAGAGAAAAGAGAAATTGTTTCAGGATAAACGAGGAGCAGCCCTTTCCAGCAGAGCTGCAGGGGGAAAATCAGGAAAATACTCTCCTTTCTTTTGGCTTCAGAGCAACTCAACCTACTTGCTTTGTTGTTGCTGACAGCAGGAGTAAAAGGGAGAGGATTTGTTTGGGGAAGCTGGGGGTGGGAGCTGGAGTGTATTTTGGGGACTTGATGTTCTGAAGCCCTTCGTGCCAATCTGAAGGCTGGAAGAGGCCCAGAGGAGACAGGATTTGTTACCCCAACATTCCCCCAACTGCTGCCAGAATCACTGGAGGAGGATAATTTTCCTTGCTGGGCTCGCCCATCCCTGGGTGATGCTGGAGGAACTGGCATTGTTTAGGTCTGCACTGATGGGACCAAGAGGAACAGCACTGATGGCCTTTAATCTATACAAAGAATTATTCAATATTATCACTGCAAAACCAAAATGATGGGCTAAACACCATTGCTGAAGTTGGGACACGACATAAAAATGACAAACCTCGTGCATGCAAAATCAGATCTCATAAATCCCCGATAATATGCTCTGTTTTCATCAATTCTTTATCAGTGCAAGTCTGGACTGGGGTTTATGATGTTGCTATTCAAAACAGGCATAAAAATGAAACCAGGCTCGTGATCTTGGCTTTACAATAAGTACTGATATGGGTCCATCATAGAGAACATCACCAGGGAAAAAGCAACAGCACCCAAATGATAAAGCCAAACTGGGCAGAGCCAGGGTTTCTATCACTGCTTTGGCAACCAAAATTGCCCCCAAAATTGAGGGCTCTTGAAAACCCACCCCCAAGATGTGCTGCTCTCACCTACATCCTCTTCCATGGGACCGAGGCACGCTCTGATTTACCCCTGAAAAACCATCCAAGCAAACATTCCCTGCACAAACAGGTCCCCACCTGGAGAAATAAAGGAATAATCATATTATGTGCCCAACAATCCCCCACCCAGGGCAGGCAAGAAAAATGAAACATGAACATGAACATAACATGAAATATGTGTGTGCACAACTGGAGGGCACTCCTTGAGCAGCCCAAATGCCAACCAGCCCTGAATTCCAGAGCCACCCTGAGCTGCCCCTTCTCCAGTCCCTGCAAACCTCCAGCTTTCCCCCAGCCCCACCTTGCCCTCCCTCAGTGTGCAGCATGGCAAGGATTTTGGGGACATGGCAAGGATTTTGGGGACATGGCAAGGCCACTTTGTCACCCCTGGGGGGCAGACAGGCTGATGTAGTGGCAGTGCCAAGTGGCCCTGTAGCTGCTGCCAGCACAGAGCTGCTGGTGTGCCAAGGGCAAGGGCAAAAGTGCCACTTGAAGCCACTTTGGATCAACTTTACACCCTGAGTAATTTACTATGGGTGGCTCTGCTGCTGAGGAGTGCTGTCCTTCCAGGGGGAACCTGCCAGGCTGATTAATAGCAATTGGAAATTACATCATTAATACCACCCAGGGGCAGCTTTTGGCTGAATCTGAACTGTCAGTGCTGCTCCCCTGGATCCCAACCTGCAAAGTGCCAGGAACTCCATCCAGAAAGGGATGTTCCCTTGCATTTTGGGGAGCTGGGAGAAGGAAGTGTTGGCACCAGAGGGAAGGAGAAATATCAGCTCAGAGCAGACCTACCTCTTCCCTGGCTGGGGAAACAAAGGGGAAAAGCTGCCCCTCCCATGCAGGGACATCACAGCTGGAAAAGAAAGAAGCCTGGGATGGGATGGTTTAAGGGAAAGGTGATCTGCCAGCATAAACCTCATGTATTAAATCCAAATTCCACATGTCCAGGCAGCCTGTGATCCAAATTGTGGTATTTCTACCCCAGAAGGTCAAAACCCACCTTTTTACCATATATTTTTATATACATACACAGGTCCTATAGCAGTCTCAGCACCCACTTCTAAAGAATGAATGGCACCACCAAAATAATTGAAAGGCCTAAATAATAGGATACAAGAATTTTAGTGATGTCTGGAGAGCTTAAAACACTCCTGTGAATTTTAAGTGGAGGTAATAACTCTGCTGCCTGTGGTTTCCCAGCTGCTCTCCCTTAGGAACACAACTACACAGATTCTTATATATATATATATATTAGGATATTCAGTTTAGTGCAATAAATCTCATCCATCACAGCCAGCTTGACAAGATCTATTTGCCTGCAAAAAAAAAAAGGTGAGGGACAGTTATTGATGGCTCCTCAAAGCACCTTTAATAATGCACTGGATTTTGGGCTTCACCCACAGGGAGTTCCAACTCGGTTGTAAATCCAAGGGGTGGTTTATATTTATGACCTGTGACAGAATTCCACAGGAAATAGTTCTCTCCCCAAAAAAAAACCCATAAAGCAGAGCCCCCACTTCATTTCAAGGGCATCACTGGACACTGGGTGATGTTGCTGTCAGGATGTTGGAGCTGAGGAGGAATTTCTGCTTTATTTCAGCAGTCAGTTCCTGGTCAGGGCACAGCAGAGCACTTGACTCTTTTATAGAACCACAAAAATGCTCTTCAAAGAAACAGCTGCAAATGAGCCATGATGTTGGTCAGGCCCCAGAGAGCCCAGGAATCAAATCAGAGCTATTTCAGGAGCCAACCTTGTAGGGTTGGATTTGTAACCCTGCAAGGGCTGGACCTCAGACACGAAGGTGATGCTGGAGGAAGGTTTTCAGCTCCTCTGTCCCAGCCCTTGCCTTGAAAGGATGGTTAAGCTGAGCTAAAACCATGCCAATTTTCATCCCATTAATATAAGCACTCCCTCAGGAGCCCAGAAATAGAAATATATTTCTATTATTGAGAGAGATGCATCTTGCATGGTCAGTGAACACCTCCAGGTGTTCTCCTCTCTCACCTCCAGCCTAATGGACCTTTCCCTTCCTGCCCTCTCAGCTGCTCCAAGAGAAATATTCATGGCAAAGGATGGAGCAAAACACTCCAGAGACTCCCCTGCAGCTCCTTCACACTAAATAACACCATTAAAATGTGGGTTTTTTTTCCCTACCAGGTCTTTTCCTCTGAACATTTCCTGGGTTTTACTTGGGTTCCTCCTTTCTGAGGGTTTATATTATATAAAACTGGCTTGGAAGTTTGGGGGGGGGAGCAGCTCTGTGGAAGCAAAATGCAATTTGTTTGAAACCTTTCTTGGGGACAAAAAAAATACCCTCTGAGGGATGATTTTGGAGCTCTGGGTGTCCAGCCTTGCCAACACAAGCCCACCAGGAGTAAAGGATGCTCATGGCCCAAAAAGCATGTCCTGGGTGCTGATAAAGGGGAAATACAGACAAGTCCAGGCACAGTTCTGTTAAATTAAAGCATTAAATATGATGCTTTTAATCTGGGGTAAAGGCAGGATGGATGTTCAACACCCACTGCCCATCACTCCTGTGGAGATTGTGTTCTTTCACTGAGGTTTTTAAGGTTATGTCTCCCCCCCTTGTAATAAGTAGGAATTAATTAAGAGGGCCAAGGCAGCCCAAAATACCTGTGTGGTCTGAAAGCAGCAGCCAGGTCAGGATTCCTCCTCTCCTCTGAGCACAGAAGATATTTCAGCAGAGCTCCCTCCCTGCTCCCTGCTATGAAATCGAGCCTAAATCCCCCAGTAAATGTAAAATGAATAGTTTCCAGTCTGCACATCCCCAAAATAGCTCTCCTGGACATGATGCCATGAATAATTCCTCAGTTTGGGAATGCTGAAGTGCCTTTTAGAAGGGAGACTCTGCAGTTTGGACAGTGATATAGCTGGGGGCACTTGTGCTCATAAAAGCCAAGCTTGAATCATTTCCCTTTCATGCCCCTGTTGCCAGAGCTCCCTTTTCCAGAATAATTTGCTTTCTCTAATATAACACTCCACACAGATCCATATTCATGGAGAACAGCAAGTTTGCCATTCAGAACTCCCAGGTATCTTTATCCTGCCAAAGATAAAACAGAGAATGGGATAATCTGGGATCATCCCCCTTTCCAGGAGGGATGGGGGGGACTGGAATGCAGGAGGAGGCTGCAAACAGGACACCCAAACTGGTTTTGGGTTTCAGCCTGCCTGGAAAAAGCAGCAAAACAAATCATTTGAAGAGCCTTCAAAATAAAAATGAGCTCAGGAAATGCACATTCCAGATGGGGATTGCATCACTGTGGAGAGGCATAAACACAAAGGAACTGTTTGAGTTCAAGACAGACAAAATATCCTAGAAAAACTGATTTAAGCAGGACAGAAATAAAGCTGGTCACCTCTTTGAGCCACCAAGTTAATCAGGAACTTGCTCTCCTTGCAATAATTGCATATTGATCAGAGCAACTCCTGCAGATGAAGGTGGAGGGATGGTTTAAAGGCGTGCCAGGCAGTGCCAACACCACTGATTCCATCTCACTCTGCACACAAAAGCCTTTTTGAGATGGAACTCTGCTCTTGGGTGCTGAATTTGCCATCTGATGAACTTCAAAGAGAAGAGGCATGTTTTAATTCACAGCTAATTCCTCCCTTCCTTCCATGTGAAGTCAGACAGGGGAAAAGCCAAACCACACCACTATGTCCTTTAAAACACAACTTGATGGCTCAGAGAATATAATTTATAAATAGTATAAATGTTGTGCTGTCACCCAGCAAAGCTCCAGCAAGGGGACATCACTCGATGCCACACTTAAAGAGCTGAAAAATATAAATATGAAAAATATAAATTCCTTGGAGACCCCAAGGAATGGATGTCGACAGGTATGGCAAGGAAAAACCCAAATTCAGCCAGGAATTTTACCCTAAAAGAGCAATACCCAAGTCCCAAGTGGGGCCATCTCTTGAGGCTGATGCATGAATAAATCACATTATTCAACTTGCAATAAATTAAAGAAAAATGAACATTTATATAAAGAGATGCACCAAAAAGGGCTCTCAGCAGTGATTAACAATCAATCACTTTCCATTTCAGGTCACAGAATATTCCCCATTGGAAGGGACCCCTGTGCAATAATTGGGATTTGGCTCAGCCAAATCAAAGGAAGGGGGGAAGGCACGTGGAATTTGGGGCTCCTCATGGAAACAGCTTGGAAATGGGATGTGCATCCCCTGGAATACACAGCTCTGAGAGTTAATTCCTGCTCCTGGTGGTGCAGGAGAAATAACTCCATCCCATTCTGATGCTTCTTCCCTTGCCCTGCAATGCCACATTCCAGCAGCACTGCTGAGTCCCTCCTAAAAACACCCAGGAATTCAAAGTGACAGCTCAAATATTGATCCAGAACCACTTTCCAAGCTGCACATCCACATTCAGAGAATTTACCTTGCACATTCCTGTGGCTTGGTGCTCACAGTGCCCAGGGCAAGGCTGGGTTGTGGGGAAACAGGAGGGTTTGCAGGGAATAAGGAGCTATTTAGTGGCTAAAACAAACAGCTCAAAGGCTCACACAACAGCAGGGAGGGGGCCAAAAAAAATCAGTGCCTGTTCCCAGAGCTGGTACCAATTCCAGCAGGTACAGCCAGCCCTGGAGGGAATTACTGGGATCCAGCTCTGGGTGCAGGAATGGGGGGGCAGTCCTGACCTGGGCACTGCCCATGGGACACTTGGCAAGTGCCAGGGCCAGGTTTTTGGGCTGGCACATNTTGCTTTCTCTAATATAACACTCCACACAGATCCATATTCATGGAGAACAGCAAGTTTGCCATTCAGAACTCCCAGGTATCTTTATCCTGCCAAAGATAAAACAGAGAATGGGATAATCTGGGATCATCCCCCTTTCCAGGAGGGATGGGGGGGACTGGAATGCAGGAGGAGGCTGCAAACAGGACACCCAAACTGGTTTTGGGTTTCAGCCTGCCTGGAAAAAGCAGCAAAACAAATCATTTGAAGAGCCTTCAAAATAAAAATGAGCTCAGGAAATGCACATTCCAGATGGGGATTGCATCACTGTGGAGAGGCATAAACACAAAGGAACTGTTTGAGTTCAAGACAGACAAAATATCCTAGAAAAACTGATTTAAGCAGGACAGAAATAAAGCTGGTCACCTCTTTGAGCCACCAAGTTAATCAGGAACTTGCTCTCCTTGCAATAATTGCATATTGATCAGAGCAACTCCTGCAGATGAAGGTGGAGGGATGGTTTAAAGGCGTGCCAGGCAGTGCCAACACCACTGATTCCATCTCACTCTGCACACAAAAGCCTTTTTGAGATGGAACTCTGCTCTTGGGTGCTGAATTTGCCATCTGATGAACTTCAAAGAGAAGAGGCATGTTTTAATTCACAGCTAATTCCTCCCTTCCTTCCATGTGAAGTCAGACAGGGGAAAAGCCAAACCACACCACTATGTCCTTTAAAACACAACTTGATGGCTCAGAGAATATAATTTATAAATAGTATAAATGTTGTGCTGTCACCCAGCAAAGCTCCAGCAAGGGGACATCACTCGATGCCACACTTAAAGAGCTGAAAAATATAAATATGAAAAATATAAATTCCTTGGAGACCCCAAGGAATGGATGTCGACAGGTATGGCAAGGAAAAACCCAAATTCAGCCAGGAATTTTACCCTAAAAGAGCAATACCCAAGTCCCAAGTGGGGCCATCTCTTGAGGCTGATGCATGAATAAAATAGATTATTCAACTTGCAATAAATTAAAGAAAAATGAACATTTATATAAAGAGATGCACCAAAAAGGGCTCTCAGCAGTGATTAACAATCAATCACTTTCCATTTCAGGTCACAGAATATTCCCCATTGGAAGGGACCCCTGTGCAATAATTGGGATTTGGCTCAGCCAAATCAAAGGAAGGGGGGAAGGCACGTGGAATTTGGGGCTCCTCATGGAAACAGCTTGGAAATGGGATGTGCATCCCCTGGAATACACAGCTCTGAGAGTTAATTCCTGCTCCTGGTGGTGCAGGAGAAATAACTCCATCCCATTCTGATGCTTCTTCCCTTGCCCTGCAATGCCACATTCCAGCAGCACTGCTGAGTCCCTCCTAAAAACACCCAGGAATTCAAAGTGACAGCTCAAATATTGATCCAGAACCACTTTCCAAGCTGCACATCCACATTCAGAGAATTTACCTTGCACATTCCTGTGGCTTGGTGCTCACAGTGCCCAGGGCAAGGCTGGGTTGTGGGGAAACAGGAGGGTTTGCAGGGAATAAGGAGCTATTTAGTGGCTAAAACAAACAGCTCAAAGGCTCACACAACAGCAGGGAGGGGGCCAAAAAAAATCAGTGCCTGTTCCCAGAGCTGGTACCAATTCCAGCAGGTACAGCCAGCCCTGGAGGGAATTACTGGGATCCAGCTCTGGGTGCAGGAATGGGGGGGCAGTCCTGACCTGGGCACTGCCCATGGGACACTTGGCAAGTGCCAGGGCCAGGTTTTTGGGCTGGCACATCCCTGTGCCCCTGGGTGATGGGGTGCCACCCCTGGAGCTGCTCCACAACTCCTGGCATTAATCCCTGCTCTGCACAGGAGTCAGTGCTTTTCCCTAATAAAATTAATCTATTTCCCTCCTCCATCCTGGCTGGTTTTGTCTTAGTGATCCAAAAATGGCTTTGTTACACCTGCAAAATCTGTTGGTTTGGTTGCCAGTGTTTCTGCTGACCTAAATCTATTCAGGGCTCAAACCACAACCCAAGTTTAAAACTTGCCCCCTCCTATCCAAATCTCCAGGAGAAATCAAAATGGGTGTATTTAAAACCCTTTAGGTGATTCAGGAGGTTTAAAATTAAAGCACCCCTTAGGAAAACTGTATTATATTTCAGTTTGGCCAAACTCTCTGGAAGAAAAGCAGCAACTCCCAACCTGCAAAGTTTGGGAAGCCCATTCTGCCCTCCTGAAAGATGAGAAGATTAGAAACACCCCCTGCATGCAACCCTGCCCAATAAATCTCATTTCCCTTCTCACTATTGTACATGAAGATTGCTTAGGAGCAAAAAGTAAAGCAGCAATGAACATAATCTGTCCCCAGATGTGTTGTCTGAGCAAATCCTGGCTGGCTCCTGGCACCCAAAATCACCTTGGGTCACAGAACATCAAGGTTGGAAGGGACCTTTAAGACCATCAGTGGGATAAAGGTCCTGCAGGATCCCAATTCTGAGCCTGCAGAGGTTACACTGACACCTCCCCAGTCCCCAAACTCCAGGGATTTGCAGCCCAACCTATTTTCCTCTTTTGGAATGCCACAAAACTCAGCTGGGCCACCCCCCAAGTGCCCAGTGACCCAGATGGCTCTGCCCAGAATAGATGGGAAGGGAGTTCATGGGCTGGGAGAAAACAAGGGCTGAAAGTGGCCCTGCATTGCAAATAAATCCCAGTGTGGTCACAAATCTGCCTGGTCCCACTTTCCCACCCATGAAATGCCAATCAACACCATTCCCTTATTTCTGGGCATCCCCTCACAAGAAGAATGAAACCCCCATGAATTTTCAGTGATAAAAACTACTGGGTTCCAAGGTCATGCTTCTTATTAGGATTATTCTCCACCTGCCTGGGGGAAAGCAGAGCTGGCATGGGGCTGCCAAGGGATCCTCCCTGGGCACAAGGTGCTGCTCCCACCTCCCCAAGCTCCACAAGTCACTTTAAAAGGTGATTATAGCAAATATTTACAGCCAATATTTAATTTGGGGTTAAGAATTCAGCCATTTAACACTTCTGTGTTCCCTGTTAGGACAAGGGTGGAGTGCAATCCTACATGGAAACATCCAAGGAAACCTGAATTTTGAGACTCAGAACTTCTTTAATCAAGAGCTGCATGCAATTAAAGCCAGCTCCTATGGATAGAAAGCTCAATTCTTGACTGGCTGCTCAAGCCCCTGTACAACTTGCCAAAGAACAGGTATCATGTAGCACCTTAATCACTTTGGCTTAATTAATGGATCCAAAAAGGAACAGACATTTGGGCTCTTTGTGCTTCAAAACTGGAGATGGAAACAGAGAATTTCCATCCCATCTATTAAGTGGTTTAGTCCCCAAACCTTCATTTGGGATAATAACATTATTTAGGGTCATGAGGAATGAGGCATTTTGACCCTGTGATGCTCTGCATGAGGCACTAAATAAGGAAATCAGGCAGGGACAGATATTTTTAAGTTTCTGGGTCCTGAAAGATCCAACCTGGTGACTTCCTCAGCCCTGTTGAACTAAATTAGGTGCACAACCACTTTGAATCTTTCAGAAAACAACCACCAGCAGGCTGGACAAACACCCCAAAGATTTTTGTCACTGATTTATGTGCCCAAAATCAAGCCTTGCATTCACCAAACCCACTGGGGAGCTTCTCTGCTGGGCATTAATTAATAAACCCAGCTTCCCATTAACAAGGGACAACAGAAGATGTGCTGCAATCTCATTCATCACCATTGTCATCTCATTCATCACTGCATTTGGCTGCACTTCATGACCCCAGGTCATCTTTGGAAGCCACAGGTGCTAAGCCAGAGTCAGAGTTACAGCTCCCTCCAGCCTCTCAGCACTTCACATCCTTAAAAAAGAACATTTCCAACAGTTTCAGTTCAGCAGCCTCAAACCAAGTGTGCCCCCAGGAAAACAAACCTCCACACTGATGGAGAGATGAGTTTTGTCAGGTCTAAGGAGACCAATTGTATCGTTAACTACAGGAAAAAACATCCCTATTTTGGATTATTCAGTGAAAAAATTGTTTGTTTAGGAAGTACACATTTTTGGGATCAGTGTGCCAGTTTTATGAGGGATCCACAAGCCTCATGTGTTTGTGGTGCCAGGGAGAGCTTTGCCCCTGCTCTCACAGATGGGGAAACAAAACCCATGGAAATGAAAGAGCTACCCAAGGTCACACAGGGACCTGCAGTGGGGAAAGGCTGCTGATCCAATTAGGGATATCCAGGATCCAATAAAGCACCAGGCACAGGCTTGGGAGCCAGTGTAAGAATTCAGAGTCAGACTGGTTTGGGTTGGGAGGGACCTTAAAGCCCACCCAGTGCCATCCCTGTCATGGGCAGGGACACCTCCCACCAGCCCAGGTGGCTCCAACCTGGCCTTGGACACTCCCAGGGATCCAGGGGCAACCACAGCTTCTCTGGGCACCCTGTGCCAGGGCCTGCCCACCCTCCCAGCCAGGAATTCCTTCCCAATATCCCATCTAAGCATTCCCTGCTTCAGCTCAAGGCTGTTCCCCCTTGTTCTATCACTCCAAACACTTGTGGAAAGTCCTCTCCAGCCTTCAGGAAGCTTCAAGGAGCATTTGGATGATGCTCTGGGGCATAGGGTGTGACTCCTGGGGTTGGTCCTGGTGGGTCCCTCCCAGCTCAGCTCATTTTGGGATCCTGTGATTCCCAGGGAATGCCTACACTGCAGGCTCAGGGTTCTACATTCACCCAGTATAAAGGACATCCACGTGGAAAGCCATGAAAGGATTCATTCCCACACTGGGAATAAAGTTTAGTGCTTACCATGGAGCTTTATTTCACCAGAGAAGCCCAAAAGTGTTTGCTCTTCACATTACAATTAAATATTGCTGGGTAGTTTTCCACTCCTCACATTTTACTGCCTATGGCAGAGTCAGTTTTGAGGATTTTGTGTCATTAAACATTTAGCTGGACACTTCTATGGTCCTCAACCCTGTGATAGCTCATCTGTGCCCATCTGCCTTGGGATGATTAGGGCCTCATCTAATGAATTCATTGGGCTTCTCTCTCAGACCCTTCCTGAATGACAATGACCCAAGAGCAGCCAAAGCCCTGCAAGATGCTGGATGTCATTGGGAGAGATGCTGATCTCCATAATAATGGACCTCTGCTGGAAGGAGCAGCAGGATGGCAGGAATGAGGGTGTTAAGGCCACTTCAAGCATCACCAAAACCAATTTAATATCAAAATCTGGCTAGGATGTGGGAAGTTCCCCACAGCTCCGTGGCACTGGCTGAGGATTAAAATATCAATTCTTCTCCCTGTTCAAACCTGTCACTACAAGTTACCTGTCCCCAGAGCTCAGCAGGTGGCACTGGGCTGGACTGGGTTGTACTGGGGTGGAATTAAACACACCAAGGTGCACTGCATACAGTGACACTAAGGGGAATTGACTCCCACCTGCTTCAAACACCTGGCTAAAAAGCAGATTTTAAGCAAGGTATCCACAGCCAAACCTCACTGCTGAATACTAACAACCCAAAAACCAAGCTCTTTGTGCACAGAGCCCAGGCTGAGTGGGAGGGGGCTGACATTCCAGCACATGGAACAAGTGGAACTACCCTTTTCACCACCCTCCTCAATTCTGTATCACATGGGTGGCACTAAGTGATAAAATGCCACATAAATCAGTGAATAACAGCTTATCCAGCAAAGGGCTCAATGGGCACAGGGGGGACTGGATTTAAGCTGAAGGAGAGTAGATTTAGATGGGATATTGGGAAGGAATTGGTCCCTGGGAGGGTGGGCAGGCCCTGGCACAGGGTGCCCAGAGAAGCTGGGGCTGCCCCTGGATCCCTGGAAGTGTCCAAGGCCAGGTTGGTGCCACCTGGGACAGTGGGAGGTGTCCCTGCCCATGGCAGAGGGTGGCACTGGGTGGGCTTTGAGGTCCCTGCCAACCCCAACCAGTCTGTGATCCCATGATAAGCACAATCAGATGTTGCTACAACACTGAGCAGTCGATGTTGTGTGAAGCTGACAAAAAAAGTAAAATATTGGAATATATTTGCAAAGGATTATACAAACATTAGTGTTAGAACCTGTTTTTTTCCCCATATCAGATTTGTTCTTTAGAGTGCATTGAGCTCTGCTGTAAAGCTGCACACATCCTATAAAATCAAACACCACAGTTCACTCAAATAACACTAGAAAGGCTCCTCCCAAACCCACAGAACCTGTGTAGAAATAAAACAGAGATAAAAACGAGGCAATGGGAATCCAGGGCTCATTCCCAGCAGGAAAGGCAGGCAGGACAATAATGCAAACAAGATATGAGCCTTAACCCAAGCCTGACAACCTTTAGAGCTCAACCAGAGAGCAGGAGAACTCACTGGAGCCAAGAGGGAATTAATGACCCGAGAAAGTCCCTCCCTATTTAGTTGGAAGCAGTTGGGCTTATTAACCAGCTGGGAAACACCAGAAAAAAAGAGACAAAACACACTCAGTCCCAGGAAATTAATGAGAGCATGTCAAGGTGTTGCAAAATTTAGCCTTCAGATCTATGGGGTGCCAGTCAGGGAAATGAGAATAGAACAGTGATGGATGAGCAGAGTTTACCTTTTATCCCCTTAGTGGGAGAAGAAGAAGCAGAAGGGCCAAGGAGCAGCTTCCAGGGACTCTCCTGGAGGGAAAGGTGAAGAGGAAATAAAAGTGCTGAAAGAGGAGGATGGAAGAGAGAAGGGAGATAAACCCAGGAAAAGGTGGGACACAAAAGCAGCCAGAGGTGTGAACTGGGACTCAGGGCAGGGCAGGAGAGCACAGAGGGCTCCAAAGAGCAGACAGGCTGCAGGTTTGGGAATAAATTTTGGGAAAATCTGCCCTAAAAACACGCCTGGGAATCCTGAAACTCAAGGGAAGTGCTTGCTGTGACAAGTGCTGTGCTGGAGCAGGACAAGTCCCTTATTCTCCAAATTCCTTATAAAACAATGTATTATAATCCTTATTGACAAGCAGCCTATTCATATAGACCCAGAAGGTTTATTTAGGGCTAAAAAATAGAGTTTCTTTAGGTTCTGGAAGGAAAACTTCTAAAACTACAGCAATAAACCCACACTATTATTCTTACAATGGTTGTACTTGGAAGTGGAATTGGTTTTACAGGGGAAGCAATTGTAAAATTAGAGGCTCATTATTTGTTATCTCAACCCCTCCAAAAAGCTGCTTTGCACGAGGTTGGGTGAATTCTGACAAAAAAAATCACAATTATAATTTCAAATCTTGAGAACTGTAAAATGTTCATCCTTCTCACCCCTCTAACTTGCCATTTTCAGGCTTCCCACAAGTTTTACTCCAAATCAAACAGTGATAAAACAACCCCCCTGAGTGGGTTTTGTCACAGGCAGGTCTGTCTGGAGGGTTGTTTGATCCAAAGTGAGAAGAGACTTTCACCTTTATTTTTAAAAGCATAATAAGCAACTTTTCCCCCTCTTTCATGAACATTTATTTTGGGCTGGCAGGGATCTGTGCTGGACCCAGAGTTGCTTTTGGAAATCTGATGCAGGAATATCATCCCTGCTTTAAAATTAAGCACCAGCACTGACCTAAAGAGACTTTTTGGAGGGCAGAGGAACAACCCTTCCTCCCCTCTGCAGGATTAGCAACACCACCTCCCTTCAATAACTGGAGGAAAAGGTTCAAAGACATTATTGATGTGATTTTCAAGTGAATTTGTGAAATGGGAAGCATTTCTTTTCTTGTCAGGGAGACTCCAAAACAGGCAAACCCTTTCCCAGGGACACAAATCTAATATAATTAGATATAGTTTACAAATAGAATAATCTTAACTGCTCAGCTGATTTTAGTTCTAGTTTTAGTCACAGCAATGGGGAGTCTTTTTAATATGGGTTCCTAACCTATTGTTGCTCAGATTGATCCCACTGCAATCCAATTGTATTCACCACATTTAAATAGACAAAAATTCACCTTAAAACACCCAGCCTGGACAATTTAAAAGTATTCATCACATTTAAATAGACAAAAACTGACCTTAAAGCACCCAGCCTAGACAATTTAAAAAAACCCAACCCCAACCATGGAATAGTTTTAGCCCCTTGGATCTCAAACTCATCCCATCAGAGCTGATTCCCACCTACCACCGAGTTCCCTTGGCCAGACAGGAGCCAAACTAATTAACCCATCTTAATTGCTACAAGGAAACACAGCTTTTAAGGCCTTATTTAGAAAACTCACAGCTATTATTAGAGAATCATTGATTTTTCTCTCCTTTTTACCCCTCTGAAAGGACAACACGGAGCAAACATCAAAGGCAAAGCCTGATTTCACATTACAGGAATGACAAACTCATAAATGTGGCTGAGATGGTGCCAAACAGGTCAAGGAGCACAAAAGCCCAGTTGGAATCACACACATTTTTAATTACAAGGTGGAAATAAGCTGGGCTAGAGACCCAAAGCCACCACACAAACATTAAAGTGTCATTTCAGTAAGAGTGGGATGCTTTGGTGTGTTTTTGGCTCGGTGAAAGCACCTGAGCTCAGAGACACAGCACAGGCAAACACACAATAACACCTAAATACACTAAAGCATCATTTTGCTACTAGGTCATGGAAAAAGTGATGGAACAGGATGGCACAATTTGATTTATTGATTATTTTCCATTAGTTGATCACCATCACCTCACTGGTGATGGCCCAGCACAGAAGAAACCCCATCTCAGCTCCTTCCAGGAGCCCACTGATCCCCAGTAACTCCCATTCCAGCCACTGGTGTGGAGCCAGCCCCGTGTCCTGCAGTGACACAGCTGTCCCAGGAACCCCTGGCTCTCTTTTAGCCCCCTCCTGCCTCTAACAGGCACCTCTCACTTCCCCAGACCCCCCAAAAAACACGTCCCCACCACCAAAACCAGCATCAAACCATGTCACCACCACCAAAACCAGCATCAAACCATGTCACCACCACCAACGCTGCCCAAATTCTGAGCTGCACACCCAGAGCTCCCTTTTGACCAGACTGAAGGTTCCTTTCCTTAAGGTTTAGTCTAACACAGGAGCCACACACACACACTGAGGGAGGTGTTTTACCATAAAAACATTCCACAAGTGGGTTTTAAGAAGCCTCAGAAGCTCCAGGTCTTGGCACATGCCCTGAGTTTGGACAGGCTGTCCAAAGCCAGCACGCTCTTCCATATTTGATGGAGCTCCAAATAGAAAACCTTTACAATGCTATATTTTACTTGCCTTTTCCAATGGCTGGAAGGAGGGAAGTGCTGCTTTAGTCCTGCTGCCAAAATCCTTCAGCTCCCAAAGTGCAGCCACTACTTTTAGATCCGAGAGGCCTCAGCTTCAACCCCCACGAAGCTTCTTCTTGGCTCTGTTTTGTCTGTTTTGGAGAGTTGCAATGCTGGGAATTCTGTAGTGAATATTAACACAGCCCCTTTGGGGAGATTTGCTGTGCTTTGCCTATTATGGAGAGCTTTTAAAACCTGAAATAACAGTTCACATCAGAGACAAGGAATTCCCTGGAGCCCAACAGGAGGGATGCACAACCCTCTGAGCTCCAACACCATCTCCATCACCTCTCCTGCCTCATCCCCAAAAATACACCCCTCCACCAGACAAAGCTGTGGCTGAATTCTGCTCCTCTAGCTTAAAAACCCCACAGCAGGTCTCCCACACCTCTGGAATTCCTCATTGTGTCTCCCACACCAACTCTGAGCACTTTGATGCCCAAAACCCACATAAAGAAAATAAACAGAGAAAAAGGGTCAGCAGCAGAGACCTGGAACAGCGAGACTGGAGGAGCCAATTTAACCTTTAGGGGCAAGGAAGGGCTTGCAAATAAAGGGGAAAATGTTCCTAATGACACACAGGGGTCAAAACCACCTGGAAAGATTTGGGGGCGTGGGAACAACAGAAGGAGGAGCCACTTCTCTCAAAGAAAAGGGGAAAATGTTCCTAATGACACACAGGGGTCAAAACCACCTGGAAAGATTTGGGGGCGTGGGAACAACAGAAGGAGGAGCCACTTCTGTAGGCTCAGCCATCCCCCTGGAATAAATTAATTGCTTTTATTATATCCTATTTCTGCTCAGTGTCTCTCTTTGGGGTTGGTGGGTCTGTGTTGCAGGTCCCCCTTTTACCCCCGTGGAGCTGATTTCAGCTGAGTTGGGTTTATTGGTTTCTTCCTTAATTTGGCAGTCCTGCCATTTAGCCAGCCACAAATTCTTAATTCTTAATTTTTCAAATTCTTAATTTTTAATTTCAGTGGGGAGAAAAGGATTGGCACCTCAGGGCAGAGGCTCCATAGGGCTTTATTTTGCTTCTCTGCTGTGATAAAGCAGGTTCTAAACACCAGCAAAGCCCACAATTTTTGGCTCTTCAGAGAGGCATTGCCAACCTACATGCATAAAACAACCTCATTTCAGGGTGGCCCTGCTGGGTTTTTATTAGGACAGTGCCCAGGAGGGGCTGTGGAATTAGGAATGCCCTCCCCTGGTTGGTTTTAGCACAGGGAAGTGATGGAAGGAGCAAAACCCATGGAAAATGAACCAGAAGAGACAGAAAACTTTTCACTGCAGTGTTTTGGGCATCCAGGAAAGCAAAAAAAGAGCAGGGCAGGCAGGAAAAGGGCAAAGTAGGGACACAGGTCACTCTACACTGGAGGATTTTTAAGAGCTGGGTGTTGATGCAAAGCAATTCAGTGCCAACAAATGAAATGCCAACCTGGCAGAACCTCTGTGATCCAGGCTGTGGCAGAGCTGGTTGGGATGGGCTTGGGAAAGAAGCTGGAACTCCAAACCAGGGAATTGTACAGATGGCAGAATTCCTGCTGCTCCTTTGGTCCAACCTGAGCCTGGACCACTCACTCACTGCAGCCTTTCACTTATTAAATGATTAAAAATTAAAAGTACAGGTTGTATCAAGTCTTTTGTATCAAAGGCAGTACTACAAGAGGTATCATATGATGGACACCTGGAAGGTAAAGCCCTCCAGATGTCTCCTCACTGCTGATTTCTGCCCCCATCAGCCTCATTCCACATCTGCATCTCCAAAAGGCCACCAGTGCTTCATGAGCACCTCTAGTTCAGATGTTCCCTCTCTGCACACCCTTGACCTCTACCCAAGCAGCAGGGGAACATCATTGTGGGCACAGAGAAGGAATTATTTTGCATTGAGTTGTGCCATTTGTGGTAAAATAATTGTGGCCTTTCTGGTAAGGCAAAGCAAAGCCCCCTTTTCTTGGAAAGCATTTATTTATGGGTATCAAATCCTGCCTTGGGAGGAATATATATTTAATTTAATGCATATTTAAGGCAGCCTAAGGGAGGGGTTACCTGTGTTGTCATAGCCTCAAGGCAAGGTGTTCCCATGATATTTGGGATATGTTTTCTCCTGATTGCCATGAGAAGGTGAGGCAATGGTGACATTGAGGAGGTGACAATGGTTTTGATGGAGGGGAAAAGAGAAAGCAGATGGGGAATAACATCCCATTTATTCTGCCAAGCAACAACTCATCCCAGAGCCATCCTGCTGCAGACATCCCCTGCAAGAGCAATTCTGTTCCTTTATGGAACTGCTTTATTGGAAGGAAACTGCTTGTGTCCACTCCAAATACTATCAAATGACAGAGGATTTCGGTTTCAGCTTCTGCTTTAATTCCTATGAAATGAAATAAGATTAATTCAAACTATTTAAATTTCTTTTCACAGACAAGACTTGCTCTGCTAGCAAGTCCCTCCAGTTTGCACCACAGCTGGAATGGTCACTCCCAAAAAGTGTAATTTCCATATGTCTCTGGTTTAGAATAAGATGTTTTCTTGCAATCCAGCTGCTCAGATGAAAAATTAAAGAAAGAGCCTCACCTTCAGCAGAGAAGGGGTTTGCAGGCAGGAGTGCACTGCTGCAGGATGTCAGAAATTGAAACAATAATAGTGATTTTGGTGCTGGTAATAAGAATCAAATTCAGGCTGAAAAGCTGCAGTTATTAGAGATTAACAACCTTTATAACATGGCAGAATTTTCTCTTCTTCTCCACCTTCCTTGTCTCAATAAGTAAAGAACTGAAAGTCAGATTTTCAAACTTCACTTTTCCAAAGGGAAATGTGCACTGGACATTTGCATCAATATTTGCCACAGGATGGTCATTGCCTCAAAACCAGAATAAAGAATTCCAGGGGAAAACAATTACTGGAACTGGGGAAGATCCAGCAGTCACCAAGTATGGCTGGATCCAAGTTTGCAACTTTAAAGCTGCATTATTTCTCTGAAGAGAAGTCAGATATTAAGATGGGATTCATTTAAGATGGGACCAATAAATCCATTAATACAGAAATTCTTTTAAAAGCCCATGTTTCTGAGAGATACTCACAATATTCTGAAAGTAAGATGTGGTTTCCCCAGTGAAGGAATTGGTGAGGGGAGGTTTTGGATATCCCCACTCCATTCCAGGGGCAGATTCAAAAGCTCAGCCTCTCACCTATTTTTTCACTTGGAACAGTTTAAAATAACAAATCTTCAAGACCTTCCTGACTAACAGACCTAAATAATGCTCATGGGTTCTTCACCTCCCACATGGTCAGCCTTGACTCCACTCCTGACGTTTGGCTCATAGATATAAATGGATAAAAATACATATATTTATATATATTATATAGAGAGATCCCTAAAATTGTGTGGCTGAGCAGCTGTCGCCTTCAAATGGCAATTTTTCAGTCAGACCTCTGGTCAGGTGGTGAAATATCACTGTGTTTTCTCCAAGAATTCCTCCTTTTGCTCCAGAATTCTTCCTTCCCTAAGGCAGAATGCTGTGCTGAGTGGGCTCTCCCCCATCCCTCCCCTGCCTTGCACTGAATTAACACACAGCAAATCCAGTCCTGGAACAAATTCCCAGCGAGCCAAAGTCCACCCAAGGCGTTCCCTGCCACAAATACTTGGCATTCCACTCGTGGCCTGGGTGCCAAAAAAGGGCTGGGAGCAGCAGCTGGGAGCACCAGGAGGGGACACCCCCAAAAAGCAGCCCTGGGTTTGGTCCTGAGCACTGCAGGTCTCAGCCTCTTCTTGCTGAACCTCATCTTTTTTTGGTCTCCAAGCTGTTCCCATCCCACCAAAATCGATGCCTTGCAACTAAAGCAGCCTGGAGGACTCGACTGAAGAGCTGCAGCTGCATCAGGATGGGATCCAGGGGGCAATGAATTATTCAGCCAACAGAAATCCAAGGGTTTTACGGGATGGGCACCTTTAAAAATGGATGAATTTCACTCACAGGGCAGTTTGGAGCAACCTTTACAAAGTGGGAGCAAAAAGTGACTCCAGCAAAAATAAGATTACAGGCCAACCAAGTCCTGCAGTGGAATCACGAGCAAGTTGGACTCCTATGGGCAATAAAAGGAAATAATCACTGATCACATAATCCCAGAAAGGTTTGCTTGGGAGAGACCTTAAAGCCCATCCTAAAAGCTCTGGGGCACCTCCCACAGCTCAGGTTATATCCCAAATACACACAGGGGTAAGAACAGGTTCCATTTGAAATCAGACCCCTCTCCGCTGTTAATAAAGCTCTGTCAAATACACTTTGTAGGGTAGGAAACCTTTCTGGTTATTATCTGATTTCAGCTTAAATAGGAGAGAGCCCTTTGCAGTGTGACCTCCTGCAGTTCCCCTACACAAAGCCCAAGCCCACCAAGGGTTTCTCTCCACGCCTGGCTCATTAAATGAAGATTTATGCAAATTTCTGGTCCAGGAAAAATGCATTCCTAACTCTGAGGGAATCCAGAGACAGCCCCTATTCATCTTCACACCCTTCTGAATCCAGACTGCCCCATTCTGGTTGGGATTCAGGGTTTGAGACAGGACAGGAGAATTTAAAAAGCTGTGTATAAATAAAGTAACAAAACTTAATCACCCCAGAATGAGTCTTTAGTACTGAATTCCTCAGAGAGAGCAGAATCTCCCCCAGCACTAGCTACAAACCCCAATTCCATCCTCACAGCGACCTGGTTTTGGGCACAAATACCAAGTTTGAACTCCTGGAGTTAAATATTTCAACTTTGTTGCTGGAAAAAACGAAGCAGGTCTGGTGGGGAGAGCACCAACCCCATTTCTGCTGCAGATAATCCACCCCTCTGTGCTGAAATGCTCATTTTAAGCAGCTTCTCTGCACATTTCTTGGGGCTGTTTTGGGTGGAGACCCACAAGGGGTGACTTTACACATCTTTATTATGGTGCCAGTGCCTCCAACTTTCACATGATGACACAACTGTGGGTTCTGCTGGAGGATTTCTCCTCCCAGGAAATATTTAAAATGAGTGCTGATTCCACCCCAGCCTCAAGTTTCAATGAGAAGTCCCAGGATCCTCCCTGCAGGTGTGGAAGGGCATGGTCCAGAGGGAGAGGAGACCTCTGAGAGGATGAAATGCATCCTGAGAGCCTTGGAGGGCTTTTCCAACCTCAACAATTCCATGGGTTCATGGTAAGAGCCTGCACATCTCACTTCCAGAGCAGCCAACTTGCCTTTTCCCTGTTGTCCCAACTTGTTCTTCTGTCAAGAGCTTTGGGACCAACTTGCCTTGTCCCTGTTGTCCCAACCTTCTTCTTCTGTCAAGAGCTTTGGGACCAACTTGCCTTTTCCCTGTTGTCCCAACCTTGTTCTTCTGCCAAGAGCTTTGGGACCAACTTGCCTTGTCCCTGTTGTCCCAACCTTGTTCTTCTGTCCAGAGCTTTGGGACCATCACCCCTGGAAAGGGAAGAGGCTGATGAACCCCCAGAGCTCAGCTATGATCAGATCCACACCTTTTGGCCACTGGATTTCCTCTCCTCACGTGCCTTTACAGGGCTCTGGTAAAACACACACACCCCTCACTCCCACTTAATTAACTGAATTTCTTTTTGCCGTTCCCAAGTCACCCCTGTTTGCCTTGAAATGCCCTTCCCTGCTCAGAGCAATTTTCTCCCAATACACAACTTTAATTGAAGACAGCTCAGGCACTTCTCAATGTTTTCTTCAAGTAACTTTGAAAGTGAAAGCCAAAACCACTTAGCTGGATCTTCTGGAGCATTTTCATGAAAGAAAGAAGCCCCTCTGTGTTCCCTAATTGAACTTTTCTTATTTAAGTCAATCACTCATCCTCACTTCCAGCCTCTGTTCACACCCCCAGCCTCTTGAAAGTTCTTTTGGTCTCCTGGATCCAAAGCTTCCAGCAGATTTTAGTCTCCAGGGCATGTATTTAACCCTCAAGAGCCAAAAATGAGAGAGAGAAAAGAAGAGCAGTGCCCCAGGAGCCCCCAGTGCAACATCTGAGCATCTTCCTTGGGGTGACTCTCCTTTCTGCTGCTCCACAGAGGACAAATCATGCCAATTTTCCCAGCCTTGCCATCAATTCCTTACCCTGAAAGGCTCTTGGTGGCAAAGAAGGAGAGCAAAATCCCCTTCCAGAGCACCAGGTGAGCACAGGGAGGATGTTCAACCTCTCCCCCTGCACAGAATGGCAGGAAAGGGCTGGAAGGACCACCAGGCTCTGTCTCAACACTCCTGCCTGGCTGGTTTGGCAACAAAAAAACTCCTTTCCCACCCCAAAACACCGAAAGGACTCGTTTGAAAGGTTCAAAGCAGGTTTCTCACAGCCACAGGGCATGGGAGGGGACCACCCAGAGCATCTCGTGGGTCTGGTACCCAAGGCAGGAGAGGACCTGGAAGCTGCAGAGCCCAGCAGGAGGGTGATGCTGTGACACCAAGTGACAGAAGGCACTCGGTGTGTGACACAGGGAAAAGCAGCACTTGCACCTGGGAGGGATGGCCAAGGGGTTGTAAAGTTCTATTTTCAGTTGTATTCTGACCTGTGCCAGAACCAAGGGGCAGAAGCAGAAATGCCAGGCTGTAAAATGATCTGAAAACACCTGTTTGCAGAGGGAGAACATGGTTTTGTGACCCATTTTCATAATATTTTGAATCAGAAGCCCAGAGAGGTCGACTCAGATTGGGAACAGAAAAAAAGCAAAGTTTTCAATCTGTATATTAAAAAAAAACCCCTCGATTAAATGGTGTTTGTCACTGAAATTGTACTTGGCCTTGCTGTCAATTGGAGGTGCTGGGAAACTGGGCAACAAAACATTCCAGTAAAAATACCTCTCTTGCCTCTAATAGGTTTGAGGTTGTGGCCTTTCCTATTATTCATCCCCGTGATTTTCATCCTCCTTCACTGTCAGGTTTTTCCTTAATAGGAGATACACAACCTGCATGCCAAGAAAGCTTTTAAACCCTACATCTGACACAAGTGATGCCAATATGCAGCTGGATCCTCTTTTTTTTGGCTCTTCTGAGGCTGTTCAGGGTCCACCCACCTGGGCTGCCAGCCTGGAGGGTTTGCATGGACACTGCAGAACACACAAACCCCAAATCCTGCAACCCAAAAGCACATCCCAACACATCCCCAGGGATGCTCTTGATTCACTCAGAGCACTTTTCTACTCATCCCATGCAGATCTCCAGCCTGGGTTGCTGCTCTCTGCAGCTGGGACATGACACTGCCAGGCATTTCTGTGCAAGGAGGCAAAAATTTGGATAAAAAGGTGGGTTTTTTTAAAAAAAAGTCATGTTATTTAAAAATAAAATGATTGACAAAATTTATTTCTCCAAGCCTGAGAATGTAACCCATCTCAGTAATATGATAATTAAAATAATTCTCATATTAAGGTTGAAGAGAATTAGAGTTTAGTGAAGTGGTGATGGCAATTTATCACCTCCTACCACCCCCCAAGGAGCAGATTCAGATGAGGACACCAATCTTCCATCACCTACAGGGCTGCAGGGAGCTGGAAAAAATGCAGCTTTTTTTAAATCCTTGACTATCTTCCCATCATTTCTCTTTGAAGATTGGCTTGGTCAGGTAGAAATACCTCCAATTCCTGTCTGGCCCAGTCTAATTCCAGTTCTGACTGGGGTTTGAGGAGAAAGTAGGACTTGACCTCATCCCATCCTGGCCACAGAGTCCAATCTCAGGGCAAGAGGCTCAAGAGGAGAAGCTCCACCACCAAATTAACCTCCAAGGCCCCTCTCAAATCAATTCCCCTTCCAGGAGCTTCAAATGTTGTGCACAGTTAGTCCTAGGAGTGAATCACTCAGGAAATTCTAACAAATATAAATATATTATTTGGCTTCTTATTTAGTTTTTTGGTTCTGGTTTTATTTACAGCTACGAAATCAGGGAGGGGAAAGAAAAATCATCTCACCAAAATAAAAATTGATAGTAAATGCCTTTCTCCTTTCCAGAAACAATGGAAAATAGAAATAATTTGAAGCAATATATCAGGATACACAAGAAGTAAAATAAATAGCAAAGCAAAAGGAAGAATTCAGGTTGACAATTCAAATGTTTCTCCATTCAAACCATCACAGAAAGTGCTTATTTAAAGCACTGATTGAAACCATTCCAGCCTGGAGGCAGCAGACTGCTCTTGCCCTCCAAGTTAAAAATAATATCCCCACTAACCCTCAGCATCAATTTTCTAATTGCCAGAGATTACAAATCTTTTCTCCCCAGGGAATTCAGTCCCTGCTTTGCCTTCCAAACTCAGTGCTGGGACTTGTAAGGCACGTCCTCCTGAATAAAAGTCAGGCTTCTGGGATGTGTTTTACAGCACAAAACCTTTTGAAAAGTGACAAAGTCTGTCCCAACAGACTCTTTGTAAAGGAATCAGCACCTGGGGTTAATATTTACCCATGAAATTCAAGCCAGGGGAGGTCCTGGATGAGCCCATGCCAGTTGGCACCACGAACCAGGCAGCTGCTCCTGCCCTTTGTTCCCTCTGTCCTTCTGTGCCAGGGACACTGGAGAGCCCAAGGGGACAAAATTTGGTGCCCAGAGTTATGAGCTTTGGGGGTTCTCTCTTGACACCAGAGAGGGATTGTTCCCAAAGCACACCCGTGGTACCCTGGGCAGGAGGGAGGTGAAACAGGGCTCATTTTGGCCACAGGAACAGCCCTCACACCCAAATCCATCAGGATCTGCCTCTTGGGAAAAGCAACAGTTTGAAACCAACAGTTCTCCCATGGGGTGGTCTTGGTAGGACAGTCTGGCATTAAACACATGAAATCAGAGAATTGAGCTGGGAGGGACCCACCAGGACCAGCCAGTCCAACCCTCAGCCTTGCACAGCACCATCCCCAAGAGTCATCCCCTGTGCCCCAGAGCATCATCCAAACCCTCCTGGAGCTCTGGCAGCCTTGGGGCTGTGCCCACCACCCTCTGGGGGAAGGACCTTGTCCTGAGGTCCCACCTAACCCTGCCCTGACCCAACTCCAGCCCTTCCCTGGGTGCTGTCCCCCCAAAACAGAGCTCAGATCCTGCCCCTCCTGGGGAAGGTGTCACTACAGTGAGGTCTCCCCTCCGTCCCCTCCAACTGGACACCCCAAAGTTTGCACTAATATAAAATCCAGGCCAGTCATGATGCAAACCCACATACTGTTATCCCTTTTGTCCTCTCCTCACATTCCTGTGCTCAAATCCCCAGTCCCACTTCTCCCCCTGACCCCCTTTCCTGTACCTAAAGACACTTCTGCACTCTTTAAAGGGAGTGTATCTGAAAAGTGCTGAGATGCTGCCTGGACACCAAACTTTCTGTCACCACATATGTCAGAGGAGAGTGGTTTTCTGGTTTTGTTCTGTTTTCACATCAGCTGCATTTTCTGCCTCCTGGCTTTTTGCTCTCCCCTTGAATTTAAATTTTGTGAATTTTATTATCTCCCAAACAGTCTGACTGAAATGGTTGTTGTTCCTCTTGGCCATTGGATATGCTGAGGACCCAGTCAGAGAGGCTGAACAAGCACTGGAGGATGGTGTGAATTTACAAGAGCCTAATGTGCCTCTTGTATGCACTGAAAGCTTGTCTGCTCAACACAACTAATCCAAACCAATCCTCCAACAGAATTCCTGAGTCCCTGTGCCTTTTTATTCCACTGAGAACACTGGATGTTTTCAACTGCACAGGCAGAAAAGCAGGTAATAAAACTCTGCCCTCCCTGGCACAGCTCAGAGTTACCTGCAGCTCCCCCCTCTCCAGTGGGAATCCCATCCCCATCCTGCCCAGGGACAAGTGGGCTGATCCCACATCATGTCATCATGGCCATGTGTCTTGCACAAGCAAATCTCATTTAATCCCAATTACAGGAGAACATGAGTTATAACACACCCACCACCATGGACACCTTGGGTCACTTTGGCACCTCCCAGTGAACCCCGCTCTGGGGAAATGGGATTGTCTCCTTCCCAGGGTTGCTGCTTCTCTCCTTGGGAACTACAGACTGATTTTGTCTGTCCTGCTTTTCCCTGTGTGATTCCCCTTTTCTTCCACACCAGGAAAGGGTGAAACTTCAGCTGTCATCTCCCTTTTCTTCCATATCAATAAAGGGTCAAACTTCAGATGTCATCTCCCTTTTCTTCCATATCAATAAAGGGACAAACTTCAGATGTCATCTCCCTTTTCTTCCATATCAATAAAGGGCCAAACTTCAGCTGTCATTTCCCTTTTCTTCCACACCATTAAAGGGTGAAACTTCTGCTGTCATCTCCCTTTTCTTCCATATCAATAAAGGGACAAACTTCAGATGTCATCTCTCTTTTCTTCCATATCAATAAAGGGCCAAACTTCAGCTGATCAGGAATAAACATCTAATGAATATACTCCTTTTATTCAA
The DNA here is from genome assembly GCA_013396655.1 of Campylorhamphus procurvoides. Classification (NCBI taxonomy): domain Eukaryota; kingdom Metazoa; phylum Chordata; class Aves; order Passeriformes; family Dendrocolaptidae; genus Campylorhamphus; species Campylorhamphus procurvoides. The sequence goes on along the minus strand of WBMV01002863.1, from coordinate 239,938 downwards.
TGGGACCATCCAGACTCTTGCCCAGCTTCCCCTCCTCTCAGCAGAAATATACCCACCAGAACCACCTCACAAATATCAGTTTTAAAAAAAAACCCCAACACTAAAAGCACCTTCTCCATCCTACACAGCATCCTGTAGATCTCTAAAACCACTTAACAAAAGAAAAAGGCCAGAAAAATTAGAAAAAGCCCATTGACACTCCAAAGCAGGAAAGCAGAGGAAAGCTCAGGGGTATAAACACCCAGAACACTGAGGAGACAAGCAGGTTTCCTCCTCCCCTTCCTCCTCCTCCCACACTCACTTTTCATTCCTGAAGCACAGAGCCTTTGGATGGAGATTTTATTCCATGCCAATCACAAGGAGATATTTCCATGCCTCCCTTTCGGGGTGTGTTTGGAGGATGCACATATTCCAGGGATAAAAAATGCCTGCAAATAAATCATGTTCCCATTGAAAATGAAGCTTTAAAGAAGTGGCAACCACAGAACTGTATTATGGGCCACGCACTTTCACTCAGGAGAAATGTTTCACCCCCTCCAGCAGTTTTCTGGTGGGGGAGAGAAGGGAAAAGCAAAGAGATTTATGACATTAAAAAGCATATTGATTGAAAGCGCTGCTGTACGACAGCTCCAGCTATTACAAGGGAGCTTAATAAAATCAAATGTTTACCCCTGAAGGGGAGCTGGGATGCAAAAAAACCCAAAAATAAGCCTTTTCAACAGCTGTGATGACGAATGAATTTGCAAGGGAGAAGGTTGTCATGCTGGAAGTCGCTGCAAAGCCGTGTCTCTTCTGCTGGGAGGCTCTTCTGGAATGGCTTTGCCCCAGGAAGGGAAAGAAGAGCAGATTTCTCCTCCATCCACGTTATCTGATGACTTGCCAGTCACTCCAGACCTCAAAACCTGCTCCTATCGAGTCCTTTCTGGGATTCTGGGATCTTTCAGTTCCTTTTTATTCCTTGGATGTGACCCAGGTATTCCCCTTGTACCACAGCAGGAAAAGCCTGACCTGGTACAAGGTGTATTTGCCATCTCATGACTTCTCCACGAGAGCACAAAGAAAAGCAGATTTCTCCTCCATCCCTGTTCTTTTACAGCAAATCACTCCAGACTTGAAAACCTCCTCTTAAAAAGTCCTTTCTGGGATCTTTCTGTTCCTTCTATTTCTTTACCAGGTATTTCCCTGCTACGAGGTGTATTTGCCATCTAAACATCAAGTCTCATGGCAGCAATTTAAGCTACAATTTACACATTCTCACCAGCCTTACTTACCCGGAGTATTTGTCAGCATTTTGGCACCTGCAAACCCTTTTTCTTGTAAACTGCCATGAAATTTGCATGTTTTTCAAGCCGTGCTGCTTGAAACGAAATCTCCACACTTGGCATGAGCTTCAAACTGCCTTAATAAACCCACTACAAGTGTTTAAGAGCAGCTAAACAGGAGGAAAAGCACACAAACAGCCTCAAAGGAAGGGAAACCTCCAGCTTGTTCCAACTGCTGACCCTGCACACAACTCAGAACAGCCTGGAGAGCCAAAGGTGTCTTTATGGACATCTTTCCATCAGGATGGAAACTCCCTTTTGGAGCTGTCTGGGTTGTTTTAGGACTGAAACTCTACAGGACTCCTAAAGATTAAATCTTCCTGACCTTCTTTCACATGGAAGATCTGCTGGGCTGGCCAGGAGCCAGAGAAACTGGTCTGGCCAGCTGGACTGGGATCTGCTGGTGGTGGGGGAGTTCACTTGGGCTTCAAGGGTTTAACAAATCTTATTTATGGTGTAGAAGTGCAGCCAGAGCTCTGCATTTCCCTTTCTGTACGTATTTATAGCAGCTGCTGCCCTCAAATGAGTGTTGAGGACTCTCCTTTCAAGGGCATACATTCCAAGCAGGAGGAGCATCCAAGGATCTTTTTCCTTCTCCCAGATCTATCAGCATTTTCATGCTGTGCTCCAAGTGAAGTGGAGCCTTGAAACCTAAGAAATATTAGTGCCAGGTACCTTAGGATTGCCTTTCCTGGACTGGTTGAGCTTGGAAGGGGCCTTAAAGCCCATCTCTTTCCACCTTCCACTACCCCAGGGTGCTCCAAAGTTTGTCCAACCTGGCCTTGGACCGTCCAGGGATGGGTCACAAAACCAGGCTGATGTCACAGCACGATCTCACTCATTTTTGAAGTGACCAACATGCTCAAAGGTTCCTGGGGGAGGACACCAGGACAGGCCAGATGAAGAGGGGCAGGGTTGAGGAGTCCTGAGAAGAAGGGGACAACCTAGAGGTGCCAACTGCAGTGCCTGGGACCCCTGCCATCACCAGGGGACATCCCTGCTGTGCCACCCCTGCCATCGCCAGGGGACATCCCTGCTGTGCCACCCCTGCTGCAGGAGAGTGCCAAAACCAGCCAGCAGCAAAGGGAGCATCCCCAGAGAACACTGCCAGGAGGCTGTTTAAAAAGGGAGAGGGCCAGGAGCCAAATCTCAGTTTTAAGGAACAATTTACACCATAAATATTTGGATCTGCAACAAGAAGGGAGGAAGGAGAAACACTGCTCTGCTACTGGGAGCACGACACTGGAGGCAGAGCTGGAGCAACTAAGCCCACGTGACAGAGGAGATGAATTCTTTGTTCACTCCATTACTAAACACAAAAATGTCCAAGTTCTGGAGCTACAGAATAGAATTTATCAAAATCCTACAGCCCACAGAGCCATTTCCTCCCCATCCAGGGCGATGGAGAAGCTGCTGAGCACCGACCACACACAAAAATGGAGCTCAGTTGCTCAAGTTCACGGAGAAACTTGGAGGACTTTTCTAATCTGGAAGCATCTAAGAGTCAAAATTGATTGAACTGCACCAGTGGCAGCCTGTGTGCCCACACATGGAAGCAGCAATTCCAGCAGAGCTGGCAAAACACATCCCCAAATTAATTGACTTGCTGATTTTGATCAGAATTGAGCAAGCCTCAATCTCCCACCCAATGACACGGCCGTGAATGGCACCAATTAAAACCCCCTACTTCCAATTACAGCTTTTTACACCGTTTTAATCAATTTTCAGTCCCAGTTTTGTACAGCAAACGAGCACATGGTTTAGCCCTAAATCAAATCAGCGTGGTCTCGTAGGGTGAAAAATCCTAATCCTGGAACACGAGCCCCAAGACTCAAACCTTGCATAAACTAAACAATGTGACAGAAACGTCCCTGTGTGTCATTTGGGCTTAAACTTGAGGCCACTGGAGTGGAATTTATAAGCAGATTCCAGACTTGCCTATCGATGTGACCTCACCTATGTAAATATTTATTCCAACATTTGCAGAGGATTCTGGATTAGAACCCAAAGGAAACGTCTATAAAAGGAAAACCATCCCAGCAGCTTCTTTTGAAAGACTGCAAAGCCTCCAAGACCTCACCTTCCAGCTAGGCTGTGAGACCCAGAGCAGCTCAAAGCTGTTGTTTGATTTATTCTTACCTTTTATAAAATCCCAAGCCATTAATCCTTAATGGCCTTTACTCAAAAGCTTGAGAGATAAATTTTCATCACCCAGATCGCTTAAGCAGTTCAGTATCAGAGGAGCAGGTTTGGAATTAGAATTAACAGATTTAGGGGGGGAAGAAAACCCCAAATTGGCATATTTTTCTTCTTTCAACACAACCCCGAGTCCTGCTGCTGTAAGGAGAAACTAAAAATAAGAAAGCCAAGCCCAAGGAGCTGGATTTGAATGCAGAGCAGGTTCCTTTGGGCACAGCTGGCACAGTGCCCTGCTCTCCAGGTCTTACCTCAGCACTCCTGTTTCCAGAGGCTCCCACAGGGCTCCTGGGGACTCTGCCCATTCTCTCCTGACCTTTCCCTTCCTGCAGTGGCTTTGGAAGTTAATCAGTAACCAGAGCACTTGGGGCTCCTGATTTCAAGGGACATCCTGGAGCATCAGCAACCTCTTCCAGCTCAGCTCCCAGCCTTGTCCCCCACACTGGGAGCAAAAAGGGCTATTTGCTATCCCAGCAACCCTAAACCCCAATTACATCCCAAAAAAAGCCCTTACCCACACCTACAATCCTAAAGGATGAGCCTTGCCAGGTTCCCCTTTGGGAGGTGGAGGGAAATACAAAGAGAGACATTTTTTATGAGACAGTTACTGAGCTTTAATCTCCCCCCATCGTTACTCACAGCCATTTACGACTCCAAACAAGCACGGGCAGCATAAAAGGCACCATCTATTACTATAATTATTTTTAAAGCCTTCACCCCACAGGGTTAGGAAAAACCCATGATCAGCAGCAGAGCCATAACCATAAAACTGCAGATGGTAGCTGAGCTACTTTGTTCTTGTCTAATGCTGAGATCTCATTAAACTGAGTGCTTAAACCTTAAATATTTGAGAGTAAATGCTAGTTAAAATAGTTAAATCACCCTGATTAAGCATCCTTTGCTCAGCTTTCCAGCTGACTGCTATCTGGGCATTTATGCAGTTTGACACTGCTCTGGCAGCCCCAAAACTTGTATATAAAGGAAAAATGGAAAGGGGAAACCAAAAAAAAAGCCCTTCATCCATCTCTGAGCCTTAAAAAGAAGCTGCTGAGAGAACAAACACTTTATTCTCTTCTTTTTTAGGTTAGATCACCTTGAAAGCTTTGCCCAAAGTCATGCAGTGAAATGACAGGCAGAAACTTTTTTACTTCTTGACCTACACCTGCTCTGCATCATTATTATTATTAATAATAAATTTTTAAGAAACAAACTAACCCATTAGACAAGACTGGCCTACCCACCATGGATTGAATTTTATCCCTGAAATATCAATGCCTTTAACAAGCACTTGCAGCAGATTCTGAGCAGCAACACAGAACATTAATAGCTGGTTTTGGTTACTGCTTTCTCATCAAGCCACCCACAAACCCCAAGGAAATGGCTGTCAACCTCTCCAGGCCAAAAATTTAAGATGCACGAGGAAATGACATCACAGAAAAGTAGAATTTATGCAAAATGTTGCTGATTTGGAAGCAGAACTCAGAAATCTTCCTGAATGAGCAGTGCACAGTAATGTTGCTTGAATCACACTTCCCATCCTTCCACTTCAATGGGATATGGCAGGAAATAATTAATGGAGACACACTGAATTAATCTAGCATCTCATTTGTGGTATTGTCTGTTTGGAAAAAACAATTTTTCCCCGTATAGAACAGTTTGTTTCACATGTAGCTCCAGGGATTAGCAGTTCTTTCTTCTTTAAATACACATAAAATATTTTAATGGGAGCCCAGACAGACAATTTAATCTTCACAAGGCCTTTGCCACGCATGTAGATAAGGTGTTTCACAGTCTTTTATCTTTTAAAGAAAACAAAAATAAAATTAAGATATACAAATTCCCAAATCAAACAGCGACCTAAAATTTAGTATCATGTACTAGGGATTAAAATAAGACCCTTAATTTGAGTTATTTCTTCTCCTTCCCTTGTTTTCTACTCAAAACTACAAAACCTGCTTAGACTAAACCCTGTTCTTCATTATTTTTTATTTCTTTTTATTCTTTATTTCATTATTCTTTATTTCATTATTTTTTATTTTACTTTTTATTTCTCTTTTCTATTTATTTCTTTTAATTCTGTACGCACAGCACACAGCCCACACTTTTCTGATCAGTTTTACCAAAAATTTAAAGCAGGAAACTCGTTAGCTCCTGAACTTAATTTTGTAGGAGTAAAGGCCATTAAAACACCTGGGATTTCATTAGAAGGATAAATAAGGGATGCTGGATACATCCATTTGTCAAATATTACATTTAGAGAGATTTGAAACCAGACTTGCTGAACCTTTTAGACTCAGAGCCCTCCTCTATCAGAGCCTTGTGCTTTGCCACTGAATCAACTCCAACAACTTCTGAGGCAGCAGAACACAAAAGGTAAAAGAGCTTTCCACAGCATCACCATTAACAGATCCTGTCATTTTGAGCTCCACAACAAACCAAACCACATCTACACAAAGCACATTGCAGGCATTTACTCCCTGCCTCAGTTTGGGGTTATTTAACACTGAGTTTGCAGTCTGGTGTTGGGTGAGATCCACAGAGGGCACCAAATGAAAGGAGGAAATCAGGTGGCTTTTTCACATCACCCAAGGCCAAGCTGTGTCTCACATTTCCACCTGGAATTCTGCTGAAAAACACCTCGCACATCCTGCCACAAACTTGTGGCTGCTCAGCCCCCAAAGCTGCCACTGGCACAAAGGGCAAGGAGGAGGCAGAAGGCAGAGCTCCCCCAGAGCACAAAGGAGCCACATGTCCCCAGCACTCTGCTGGCAGCCAAAATTCCTCCTGCAGGAGCCAGCCCCTGCTTGGGGACACAGAAATGTTCCTCGAAGGGCTGGGGACAGCGAAGTGGCCCCGCAATGCCAGGGAGGGTTGGCACAGGGAAAGGAGAGCAGGGTCCAGCAGCCCCAGCATCTTTAACAAGCTGACAATTTCCAATATCCAGAGTGCCTGTGTTAATTTAAAGGGGGCACAACGCTGGCACTGGGGGAGCAGCAGGGCAGCCCAAACCCCTTCCCAGCCCTGCTTTTGGATCTCCTGCCCATGGCCTGGATTTTCCAGGTGGTGTTTCCATGTCCAGAGGGGCAGCAGCTGCCAGCCCTGTGCTCCAGCAGTGTGTGCCCTCTGCCAGTGCTTTTCCAGGCAGGATCCTGAGTGCCTGAGCTGTGGGAGCAGCTGCAGGAACACCCGAGCTCTGCTCCTCTCCTTGGCAGGGCATTCACCTGAAAATCCTCCAGCATTTCCCCCAAGCCCGAAAGGTTCCCTCGCACGCAGCAGGACCTGATTTGTCACCCAAGGGCAAATCCTTTGTCCTTTCCCACAGTTATGAAACATGTGCTTTGTGCCATGCAAAAAGCTAAGTGGCAGCACCACATCCTAAATGCAGAGGAAGCTGCAGTTGCACCGTCCTTCATCTGTAATAAATGAATTATCCCATCAAGCCGCAATACTAATTGCACGGCACAGCCCGAAGGAAGCCACCCTGCCCCGAAAACTTCAGAGGTTACACACCACGAAGTTTCAAAGTCACAGTTTTCCTGGCTTTCCACTAGGGAAGGGACAAGGACAGCAGCACGGTTGGAATGACACAAAAACTACACACAATGCACAAACACCCAACGCGTTCTCAGCGACTCCGCTCCTCTCTGGAGTGGGAATTTTTGGGAAGAGAGGTTTCCCCCCCCGAGCTCCGAGGCTGCTCACACAGCCTGCCTTCGGGAGGGATCCTGTGTCACCCCTGCGATGAGCCCGGGGCCAAAATCCCCGCCCTGGGCTGTCACAAAAGCTGACTCCGGGCTGTCCCCATCGCTATTCCCCGCACGTCGGAGCCGCCTCCAGCGCCTCGCACCGCAATTAAACCTCTCCTGCTGCAAAGGGCAAAGGGGGGATAAACATGAAGGGGCAAGCAGAGACACGGGGAATGGGGGATTTCAGGGTCCCTGCTTAGAGACAACCTCCCTCCAAATCACCACACACCCCCCCAAATGTCTCCAGACGTCTCATCTCAAGATAACCACACAAACCTGGTGGGCGAGAACACATCCATGCCTTGCCCCGCATCTCCCTCCCTCCCGCACCCCCTTTTTTGGGTTTTTTTTGTTTGTTTGGGTTTTTTTCTAGCTGAGCACTTGCCTCTCCTCCGTGCCCGTCAAATATCCCGAAGATGGAGGGGTGAGTCTTGTTCACCAGGTCGGTGATGACTTCGAACCGGTCCTCCATGTGGTCCCTCCGGCCTTGGATGGAATAGACGGCCACGTTGTGGCTCTTGAACTCCCAGGTCTTGGAGAACTCGGCGTCCAGCACGTCGAGCCCCCCGAGCCTGTCGTTCTGCATGATCTCGGCCACCTTGCCCTTCACCATCTTCACCGCGTCCCTGCTGGACTTCACGATGGTTTTCACCTCATCCGTGTGGAAGAAGTAACTCCACAGGGCCAGGCTGATGCACAGCAAGAACAGGGTCTCCGGTCTGAGCAAGAAGTAGCGCATGATCCGACCCAGCAGAGACAGCAAAGTCATGGTATCCTCTATCATTTATTATCGCGACAGGGTATCCCCACAGCATGCACGGGGAGGCTCCGAGCCGGGCCGGCCGCTCAGCGCATCCCCGCCGGGATCCGACGGGCACCGGGATCCGATGGGATCCAACGGGATCCGATGGGCACCGGGGTCCGACGGGCACTGGGATCCGACGGGCACCGGGATCCGATGGGATCCAACGGGATCCGATGGGCACCCGGATCCGATGGCCACAGGGATGTGCTGCTCCTCGGAATCCGATGGGCACCGGGATCCGATGGGCACCGGGATGCGCTGCTCCTTGGGATGCGCTGGGCACCAGGATCCGCCGCTCCCGGGATCCGCCGGGCACCGGGATGCACCGGGATGCGCCGGTCACCGAAATCCAATGGGCACCGGGATCCGCTGCTCCCTCGGGATGCGCCGCCGCTCCCCCAGGATCCGCCGCTCCCGGGATCCACCGGGCACCGGGATGCGCCGGGTACCGGGATGTGCCGGGCACTGGGATGTGCCGGGTACCGGGATGCTCCGGGCACTGG
>WBMV01002863.1:219660-231111 GCA_013396655.1 Campylorhamphus procurvoides | reverse complement strand
TTTCCCAGCCAAACCATTCTGTGATTCTTCTAGAGGATGAACTATGCGAGTTTGCAGCCCCAGGGAATGGCTGGGGTTTTGTCAGGGCAGGGTTAGGGTGGATTTTGGGAAAGGTTCTTCTCCCAGAGGGTGGTGGGCACTGCCCAGGCTCCCCAGGGCAGTGGGCACAGCCCCAAGGCTGCCAGAGCTCCAGGAGGGGTTGGATGATGCTCTGGGGCACAGGGGGTGACTCTTGGGGATGATCCTGGGCAGGGCTGAGGGTTGGACTCGATAGTCCTTGGGGGTCCCTTCCAAATCAGCACATTCTGTGATTCTGTGACTGTCACATCTCCAATTTTCCAGACTCCAGTTCTCCCCTTACCCTCCCGGGCTTGCAAGCAAAAAGGAACCAAAGCAGGAATTTCTCAACTACCAAACTGAGAGCAGAATTTGCCAAAGCAGCGTTTTGATGGGAGAAAAAAAAAATCAAACCATCCATCTTCCTTCCCTGAGCCATTTGTGTAAGTCATCCTTTCCCTGCTCAGTGATAAGCACTGATAAGGCTGAGAGTTCAGGTGTGAGCCTTCCACTCCTTTGGACTTTTGTGCACGTAGAAATTACACAGAATCATAAATTGACTCTTGTTTTGCCAGTTCTTTCAAAGCTCAGCTCAAGTAAATTCTATAAACCCAAGCCTGGTTCACCCCAGGTTAGTGATTTGAGGCTGATTCTTATCCCCAGCTCTGAGAGGCAGCAAGGCTGGTGACAGATGTTGGAGAGAAGATGACACTGCTTTAAATACTTAACACCTCATTAGTAATTTATCCCCAGTTTTACATTTCAGGCCTGGAGAAACTCTTGCCTTTGTCTTCCCATCTGTCTCTATGAGCTGGAGCTGAGCCCTGGGTGTTTCACTCCTCACCTGTGGGTTGCTGATCTGGTACCAGCACAGGCCTAGCTTATCTCTAATTTAGAATATTTATTGGGTAGGGTTTAAAGTATTTCACAAACACTCCCAGGAAACATAAGGCTAAATGTGATAAATAAGTAGCACTAATGAGATCATATTTTTTGTGCTAAAATCTGAGTAGCTAATAATTCTAATAATTCTATCTCTGTTATGGCTTCTTTAAATTCTATTTAATTTGATATTTAAGGAAGGATAAATGTAAAATGGGGAGAATACTGATCATCAAGTTCTGCACCAATGAAGTGCTAATTCAAAGCAGCATTGAGGTCTGTGAGCCAGGGAGAGCCACCAAACCCACTCAGCTCTCACCCTGCACTGCTCCTCCCAGCAGAGACACAGAAACCCCAAAGACAAGCCTTTAAACCCTATAAATCAGCACTAAACACGCCATAAATATTCAGGATATCAGCTGATATTTAATTTGAGCTTTGCTGGGGGGGCCAACTCAGACTTTGGTTCGCTTGGGAAAGGAAGGGAAAGCGATCTCTGAGTCAGCCCCGCAAATAAACCGGATAATTATAACTCAAAAAAAGTGAGAAAAATATTCCTTGCTCAACAGCTCCTCCTCCTGCTCGCACGGAGACACCGAGGCATGGTTTGTTACAAGGATTTATCTTCAGAAACAAAGAATTCCCTGCTAGAAACGTGTATTCCTTGTCTATTTAGTGGTATAATCCATAGGAATCGTGTCTATGTTGCCTGATATGGAATAAAGCTGGAAATTATTTTAGGTCCAGGAGAAAAAAGCATCATAAGGCAATTTTGGTGGTGGCCAGAATTAAAATCCAGAGTCAGATATTGAAGAAAGCTCTCAGGATTTGCCAGTCTGCACAACACCAGTACTGTTAACACTGACATTTCTTGCTTATGTGAAAAAAAAACCCAAAAACCAGTGGGTTTGATTGTCAGAAGTCTCATTTTATAAATATACTCACAGGGATAACTTAAATAATACTAACCATAAAAACTCTTTCACTTCCTCTAGCTGCAAATTGAATTTATTATGGGTTTGTGATTGCCCCACGTTAGGGATGCACAGTGAGGATCCCACACTTTGGGCTTTTTAACTGGGTGGAAATTTCCTTGTTAAAACACTCCCCAAATCTACACAATTTTTAATCTGTAATGTTCTCTGGGATCCTAAAATTTGGAGAATGTTTCTGTTCCTTTTTGGGGGCTTCAGCTGAAAAGTCTTCCTGTGATTTTCAGATTCAAGCGCTGTTATTGGAATAAATGAGACATTAATGCAGTTTTTTGCTGGTTAGTCCTGCAAAATATTAGAGCAAATTATTCCCTGAAGCCTCCAGAGCCATCTCCTTTTTCTTTTTTTTTTCTGTTAAAATGTAAAATCAGAATGGGAAAATCAGCACCACTAATAACTATAAAACTGGAGTTTTGCATGTCAGCAATAAAACTGCAATGCAGTAAAACATCTTGTGCTTTTCAGATATTTGAAAGGAGCAAATTTGAGAATATTAAAGGGAAGATTCTGCTGTGGGATGGTGGGCACCAAACCCCAGGGAAGTTCCAGGGATGTTCTGGGAATACTGGGAAGGCTGGTTGTCTGCAGGAAGGGAAATCCCTCATGTTATAATGTGAACGTAATTTCACATTATAAATCCATAATTTGGTGTCAATTTGAGGTTGTATTTTAAGAAAACAAAAATCCATGGCGTGTCCCAGGTAAACTAAGGGGTGCTGTTTAGTTTTCACAAGTTTAATCTTATTAGTTTAGTTTTACAAATCTTTACATGTTCTTATTCCCTTTTAATGTCAGAGCCAAACTCTCCCATGATACAATCAAGGAAAGATGCCAAAATTGATGAAAAAATTGACCAGGGATGTATCTCAGAAGGAAATTCTGGAGTTTATCAACTCACAGAAGCCTTTAATTAATGCAATTCTAAAACTGCAAGAAAAAATTGGATATTACAGGTGAAAAATCAAACTGTCTCAGTAGTTGAGCATTTTCCAGATGATCCAATATATTAAAAATACTGCAATACTGGCAGTGACAATGAATGAAAAACTGGAGCTCTGTTGCCACTGAACTCAGTGGGACTCTTTGCTTGGCTTTTGGTGGAAGAACAATCCCCAAAATTTGGATTCAGAGTCCACATGCCCTTGGGAACTCTCCCTGCTTATTCTGAGCCCCCTCCCTCTCTATAATTACTCCAAACACTTTTTTCCTGCTGTTTTCCAGAGGGGAACTCACTGGGAATTGGAGCATGACTGAGACATCACAATCTAGAGCTGCTCCTTAAATTGTTCTTTCCTTTAAACCACAGAGTGCAGGCAGACCTGGAAAGGTTTCTGAAGTGCTGGCTGGTGAATTAATGCACCACAAACTTCCCATTTTTATGAAGAACTCCCAAATATGCCAGGAAAATATAAACAGGAGTTAAGCAATTGGCAAACTGGCAGAGTTCTTATTAAAGCTCGCTCAGATTTGAGTATAAATTGATAAAAAGCAACAACGGGGCAATCTTAATTTTCTTCTTCATTAATTTTTACTCTGTTTAGCAGATGTTTCGGGGCTGTGCTATAAACTAGTTCATTTGCATGAAACGAGAGGCTGCGAGTTTGATTTACACCTTTTTAATTCCTTTCCTTTTCACTTCTTGCAGGTACCTTTGGATGTGAAACATGGGCTGATTTCTGGATTAAATCCTTAAACCAACCATGCCAGGCTTGTCCCAGAGCTGAGGTTTGCAGGTGCCTTTTGTGGTGACTTTAAAATGATTTTGGTGACAGAGATAAAGAAATATTCAAATAAGGATGCGGTGAAAGAATTTTCTTAGGGAGGATTTATGAAGATTTCCCCCTTTTTTCTTTTAATTAGACTGTATTCATGCCCAGTGCTTGAAATTTGCTCGAGTCGGGCCTGCCAATAAATAAAGATGAAGCATTCCTACCTCCAGGGCTGAAATGGGAGATTTAGTTCAGAAGTGACAGGAAAAGGAAGGGATTGAGGGTGTCTCTAATGAAACACAAGAGCACAGAAAGAAATACAGAAGGAATTAAGGGAAATATCAGAAGTCAGCAGTGAGGGAAACCCAGAGAAGGCTCTGAAAAGCTGCTGTGCTGGTGGCTCAGATATTGGGGTGTCTGCACTCCCCTGAACCACACCCCAAGGTTTGGCTTCCCAAAAAGGGGGTGCTGGAGGGACAGGGACAATCCCCCAGCCCAGCCCATGTTGTGAGTGCTTTCTGTGCCCTGGGGGGGCTCCCCAGCCTCTCCTGGGCAATATTTGGGGGGTCAAATTTGGGGGTTGTCCTGAAAGAGCTGCCAGAGCTGTCCCTGCTGCTCCCCCCCTGCTCACACAGCCATCCCCAGCACCATCTGCCTCTCCAGCCTGCACGTTTGCTGCGTTGGAGCTGCAGTTTTAGAGGGGAAATCCGAGTTTTTATTGTCTTTTATTTCCACTGGGTGCTTTTCCCCCCTCTCTCCAATCCCCACGTGGGTCCTACATCTCCTGAGCCACCAGATGTGGGGCTGAGTCCCACCCAGATGTGGGGCTGAGTCCCACCCAGCTGTGACCTTCCCCACAGCTCTCAGGGGTTCATTCTGCACCTGGACAAAGCAGGGGACACCAAATCCACTTCCCACTGCTCTCAGCATCCCTCCAGCTCCCCAAATTCTCAGGGGCTGCTCGGGAAAAGGATGATGAGTGAGGAAAGAGCAGCAAGCCAAGGCTGGGGCTGCATGGAAGGGCTGCAGTGTGTTTGACACGGGTCCCTCTGCAGGAGGCTGCTCATCAGACGGTAGGGCAGGGTTTATTTATAGCTCCTGACTTCTCCAAAAACACATCCTTCTCTGCTGACCTTTTTGCTCAAATGGAAAGTCAGGACACTCACTCTGCCAAGTGAAGGAAACAATTTTGAGCTGCAATACAGGGGGGGAACTGCTTGGTGTGTTGTGAGCCCTGTGTGAGCTGCTGTCTCTCCTGCTTTCTGACTTGATTAAAGCCACTGTGGGGAGCTGCCATTCTCAGAGGAACCAGCAAACCTGGCATGTGGATAGAAAACCACCACGACTTGCCTTAAAATAGGAGTTGAGGGAGTGTAGCCAGCGATGTGATCAGGCCCTGGCACCATCAGCTCCTCATCCAGGGGCTCCTCTCCCCCCAGCCCAGTGCCCCAGCCATGAGTAATGCTCCACAAATAAGGAGCAGGGATTTGCACTTTTCCCAGCTGCCATAATTAGTCACTGCTTCCTGAAAAAATAAAGACACAGAAAGCAATAACCAGGCTCTTCCAACCCGCTGGATCCTCCCTGTTCTGCTTTTCCACTGCCAAGGGCACCCTGGAGCTGGGCTGGGGGCACTGGGGTGTTGGCACCCCCAGAGGGTTGTGCCCTGAGTTTGATCCCCTTGATCACCATCCCTGCCCTGGGTTTGATCACCTTGATCACCATCCCTGCCCTGGGTTTGATCACTTTGATCACCATCCCTGCCCTGGGTTTGATCATCATCCCTGCCCTGGGTTTGATCACCTTGATCACCATCCCTGCCCTGGGTTTGATCACCATCCCTGCTCTCCAGAGGACATTCCAACAGCCAGCTTGGGCAGCAGGGGGAACAGAGGCAGGAGATGCTGATGGATGGTGTTTGTTTGCTGTATGAAGGCAGTAAATGGGAAGTAAATGCTGGAGGGATGATCTGGGGTTTCACATTCTCACTGTATGCTGAATTTTGCTGCAGGAGGGGAAGGATCTGCTCCCATCCTATTCCCTGTGTCCCTGCATTCCTGGTTCTTCCCACCCCTTGGGTTGGTGCTGGGCTGGCTCAGGGAGTGCAGGAGCTGTGGCTTGACCTGACCTGCCACAGAGAAAGGGCATCACCTGGGTTGGAAGGGACCTCAAAGCCCATCCAGTGCCACCCCTGCCATGGCAGGGACACCTTCCATTGTCCCAGGTTGTCCAACCTGGCCTTGGACACTCCCAGGGATCCAGGGGCAGCCCCAGCTTCTCTGCCCACCCCGTGCCAGGGCCTGCCCACCCTCAGAGTGGGGAATTCTTTCTATTTTAACTTTTAAATGCAGCTCAGGAGAGGCAGATCAACTGAGCAGAAACATCTCAGCGTTAGGAATTAATCCTGTGCTTTGGAAGTAAAACCAGATAAGTGTGCACATAAAGCACTTTCTCCTTTCTGCTCCTCTCTGTAATGGAAACAGCAAAGTATTCAAGAACTAATTTCACAGCTTGGCTAAGCATTAACTACCAGCACTTTCTGTGCAACAACTATGTAATGCTATGGATTTGTAATGGAACAGGCTGCACTTCTAGGAGAGGAACTGGGCCACCAGCCAAAACTGGAGTTCTACTTGCTGTGTTCCCAACCTGGAGCAAGAGGAATTAATTCCTGCACTGATGTATGCAAGGACAGAAAAGCAAAGCACAGCAGAACGTGCAGAATCCGGGGGCTGGGTGCATCTCCATCTGTGTTTATTCTATTGCTTGTCTTTATCTGGGCTGTCTGGAGCTGAAAATTCATGGAAATCTTGAATCCCAGGGCTTGATTGCCCTGGAGGAGATGGAAGAGCCCACTCCTTCAGTGCCCTTGACCCTGATGCTCTTAAAGCTTTCCCTTCAACGAGGGTGGTTTCAATCACACGTGAAACAGCAGAACTCATTTTTCACATCCTGGTTATTCCATGTGACTTGCAAGACTTCAAGTTAATTTTCTTTATTTCCATATATTTTCTGTCCAGCAGTACCAGTCACAAGCCCTCAAGGAANGTGCCCAGTGCTTGAAATTTGCTCGAGTCGGGCCTGCCAATAAATAAAGATGAAGCATTCCTACCTCCAGGGCTGAAAGGGGAGATTTAGTTCAGAAGTGACAGGAAAAGGAAGGGATTCAGGGTGTCTCTAATGAAACACAAGAGCACAGAAAGAAATACAGAAGGAATTAAGGGAAATATCAGAAGTCAGCAGTGAGGGAAACCCAGAGAAGGCTCTGAAAAGCTGCTGTGCTGGTGGCTCAGATATTGGGGTGTCTGCACTCCCCTGAACCACACCCCAAGGTTTGGCTTCCCAAAAAGGGGGTGCTGGAGGGACAGGGACAATCCCCCAGCCCAGCCCATGTTGTGAGTGCTTTCTGTGCCCTGGGGGGGCTCCCCAGCCTCTCCTGGGCAATATTTGGGGGGTCAAATTTGGGGGTTGTCCTGAAAGAGCTGCCAGAGCTGTCCCTGCTGCTCCCCCCCTGCTCACACAGCCATCCCCAGCACCATCTGCCTCTCCAGCCTGCACGTTTGCTGCGTTGGAGCTGCAGTTTTAGAGGGGAAATCCGAGTTTTTATTGTCTTTTATTTCCACTGGGTGCTTTTCCCCCCTCTCTCCAATCCCCACGTGGGTCCTACATCTCCTGAGCCACCAGATGTGGGGCTGAGTCCCACCCAGATGTGGGGCTGAGTCCCACCCAGCTGTGACCTTCCCCACAGCTCTCAGGGGTTCATTCTGCACCTGGACAAAGCAGGGGACACCAAATCCACTTCCCACTGCTCTCAGCATCCCTCCAGCTCCCCAAATTCTCAGGGGCTGCTCGGGAAAAGGATGATGAGTGAGGAAAGAGCAGCAAGCCAAGGCTGGGGCTGCATGGAAGGGCTGCAGTGTGTTTGACACGGGTCCCTCTGCAGGAGGCTGCTCATCAGACGGTAGGGCAGGGTTTATTTATAGCTCCTGACTTCTCCAAAAACACATCCTTCTCTGCTGACCTTTTTGCTCAAATGGAAAGTCAGGACACTCACTCTGCCAAGTGAAGGAAACAATTTTGAGCTGCAATACAGGGGGGGAACTGCTTGGTGTGTTGTGAGCCCTGTGTGAGCTGCTGTCTCTCCTGCTTTCTGACTTGATTAAAGCCACTGTGGGGAGCTGCCATTCTCAGAGGAACCAGCAAACCTGGCATGTGGATAGAAAACCACCACGACTTGCCTTAAAATAGGAGTTGAGGGAGTGTAGCCAGCGATGTGATCAGGCCCTGGCACCATCAGCTCCTCATCCAGGGGCTCCTCTCCCCCCAGCCCAGTGCCCCAGCCATGAGTAATGCTCCACAAATAAGGAGCAGGGATTTGCACTTTTCCCAGCTGCCATAATTAGTCACTGCTTCCTGAAAAAATAAAGACACAGAAAGCAATAACCAGGCTCTTCCAACCCGCTGGATCCTCCCTGTTCTGCTTTTCCACTGCCAAGGGCACCCTGGAGCTGGGCTGGGGGCACTGGGGTGTTGGCACCCCCAGAGGGTTGTGCCCTGAGTTTGATCCCCTTGATCACCATCCCTGCCCTGGGTTTGATCACCTTGATCACCATCCCTGCCCTGGGTTTGATCACTTTGATCACCATCCCTGCCCTGGGTTTGATCATCATCCCTGCCCTGGGTTTGATCACCTTGATCACCATCCCTGCCCTGGGTTTGATCACCATCCCTGCTCTCCAGAGGACATTCCAACAGCCAGCTTGGGCAGCAGGGGGAACAGAGGCAGGAGATGCTGATGGATGGTGTTTGTTTGCTGTATGAAGGCAGTAAATGGGAAGTAAATGCTGGAGGGATGATCTGGGGTTTCACATTCTCACTGTATGCTGAATTTTGCTGCAGGAGGGGAAGGATCTGCTCCCATCCTATTCCCTGTGTCCCTGCATTCCTGGTTCTTCCCACCCCTTGGGTTGGTGCTGGGCTGGCTCAGGGAGTGCAGGAGCTGTGGCTTGACCTGACCTGCCACAGAGAAAGGGCATCACCTGGGTTGGAAGGGACCTCAAAGCCCATCCAGTGCCACCCCTGCCATGGCAGGGACACCTTCCATTGTCCCAGGTTGTCCAACCTGGCCTTGGACACTCCCAGGGATCCAGGGGCAGCCCCAGCTTCTCTGCCCACCCCGTGCCAGGGCCTGCCCACCCTCAGAGTGGGGAATTCTTTCTATTTTAACTTTTAAATGCAGCTCAGGAGAGGCAGATCAACTGAGCAGAAACATCTCAGCGTTAGGAATTAATCCTGTGCTTTGGAAGTAAAACCAGATAAGTGTGCACATAAAGCACTTTCTCCTTTCTGCTCCTCTCTGTAATGGAAACAGCAAAGTATTCAAGAACTAATTTCACAGCTTGGCTAAGCATTAACTACCAGCACTTTCTGTGCAACAACTATGTAATGCTATGGATTTGTAATGGAACAGGCTGCACTTCTAGGAGAGGAACTGGGCCACCAGCCAAAACTGGAGTTCTACTTGCTGTGTTCCCAACCTGGAGCAAGAGGAATTAATTCCTGCACTGATGTATGCAAGGACAGAAAAGCAAAGCACAGCAGAACGTGCAGAATCCGGGGGCTGGGTGCATCTCCATCTGTGTTTATTCTATTGCTTGTCTTTATCTGGGCTGTCTGGAGCTGAAAATTCATGGAAATCTTGAATCCCAGGGCTTGATTGCCCTGGAGGAGATGGAAGAGCCCACTCCTTCAGTGCCCTTGACCCTGATGCTCTTAAAGCTTTCCCTTCAACGAGGGTGGTTTCAATCACACGTGAAACAGCAGAACTCATTTTTCACATCCTGGTTATTCCATGTGACTTGCAAGACTTCAAGTTAATTTTCTTTATTTCCATATATTTTCTGTCCAGCAGTACCAGTCACAAGCCCTCAAGGAAATGTGCAGTGCTGAGGTGGAAGGTGAAACAGCAGCTCTGAAATTTTACAAGCAGTAAATTTTGGGGGGTGCAACTCGCAGCTTTGAGACACCACCAAAGGTTCCCTCAGCCAGTGTCGATTCCAGAGCTCAGAACTCATCAGCAAGTTCAAGACCTTGCCCAGGGAATTTGATGGCACATCAGGAAAGCCTCTAACCCCAATAAAAAGGCTCCTTCAATATTGCAGGAGTCTCATAGCTGCAAACATCAAGACAGGAGTGGCAATAAAAGAAACCCAGGCACACACAGGACCTCTCTGAAGGAGCCAAGGAGCTCATTTTAAATACATATATTTTATACTTTTTACCTGCCATCAGAGCCCAGTGCATAAAGGAGAAAATGGGAAAAAAATCCCACCTAACAGTCCTTTCCACGCTCCTGTAACGAGAGGAATAAATTAAAAAGTATTAAAAAATAAAAGAATTAAGTCATAAACTCCATCAACCAACAGTTCTTGTCACGGGCTAGATTTTGACAGTAATTTGCTCAACTCTTGAATAACATTAACGGCTGAAAAAGCTGTTAAATTAACATTTTAAATGAACATTTAAAAGCATAAACAGAGCAGTTGCACCCTTGTGCTGCTGGGCTGTATTTTGGGCTGTTTAACCCCTTAAAAGCTGTAAAAAACAGGGTGTAAAAGTTGGATTTTNGATGTGGGGCTGAGTCCCACCCAGCTGTGACCTTCCCCACAGCTCTCAGGGGTTCATTCTGCACCTGGACAAAGCAGGGGACACCAAATCCACTTCCCACTGCTCTCAGCATCCCTCCAGCTCCCCAAATTCTCAGGGGCTGCTCGGGAAAAGGATGATGAGTGAGGAAAGAGCAGCAAGCCAAGGCTGGGGCTGCATGGAAGGGCTGCAGTGTGTTTGACACGGGTCCCTCTGCAGGAGGCTGCTCATCAGACGGTAGGGCAGGGTTTATTTATAGCTCCTGACTTCTCCAAAAACACATCCTTCTCTGCTGACCTTTTTGCTCAAATGGAAAGTCAGGACACTCACTCTGCCAAGTGAAGGAAACAATTTTGAGCTGCAATACAGGGGGGGAACTGCTTGGTGTGTTGTGAGCCCTGTGTGAGCTGCTGTCTCTCCTGCTTTCTGACTTGATTAAAGCCACTGTGGGGAGCTGCCATTCTCAGAGGAACCAGCAAACCTGGCATGTGGATAGAAAACCACCACGACTTGCCTTAAAATAGGAGTTGAGGGAGTGTAGCCAGCGATGTGATCAGGCCCTGGCACCATCAGCTCCTCATCCAGGGGCTCCTCTCCCCCCAGCCCAGTGCCCCAGCCATGAGTAATGCTCCACAAATAAGGAGCAGGGATTTGCACTTTTCCCAGCTGCCATAATTAGTCACTGCTTCCTGAAAAAATAAAGACACAGAAAGCAATAACCAGGCTCTTCCAACCCGCTGGATCCTCCCTGTTCTGCTTTTCCACTGCCAAGGGCACCCTGGAGCTGGGCTGGGGGCACTGGGGTGTTGGCACCCCCAGAGGGTTGTGCCCTGAGTTTGATCACCTTGATCACCATCCCTGCCCTGGGTTTGATCACCTTGATCCCCATCCCTGCCCTGGGTTTGATCCCCTTGATCCCCATCCCTGCCCTGGGTTTGATCCCCTTGATCACCATCCCTGCCCTGGGTTTGATCACCTTGATCACCATCCCTGCCCTGGGTTTGATCACCCTGATCACCATCCCTGCCCTGGGTTTGATCACCCTGGTCACCATCCCTGCCCTGGGTTTGATCACCATCCTTCCCCCTGGGTTTGATCACCTTGATCACCATCCCTGCCCTGGGTTTGATCACCATCCCTGCCCTGGGTTTGATCATCATCCCTGC
>WBMV01002863.1:173360-213334 GCA_013396655.1 Campylorhamphus procurvoides | reverse complement strand
GGACACTGGAGGGTCAGCAGGGACACTGGGGGGACACTGAGGGGTCAGCAGGGACACTGAGGGAACACTGGAGGGACACTGAGGGGACACTGGGGGGCACTGGGGGGACAGCAGAGACACTGAGGGGACAAAAAAATGCCTGAAATAAAGAACAACTGCAAAAAAATGCCTGAAATAAAGAACAAGTGAAAAAAATACCTAAAATAAAGAACAACTGCAGCTCTTTCTTTATTAGAAGCCAAATGAATTTGGGTGCTTTGGTCAGTTCTTGTATCACACGTGCTGAAACTCTGCAAAAAATTGCCCCTGTTTTAAACTGGAGACACAGAATGATCCTGGAAATCATAAAATTCCTAAATTCCAGTTTAATCAGCCCAATCCCAGCTGGGCAGTTCTGGATTTTAACCCCCCTTTAAGCAGCTTGTCCTTTTGGGTTCTATTTGCTTTGTACCTGGAACAAACCAGGGGAGAGGTGACCAAACCAGTGNGAAGTCTCTGTGGAGTGGCAGAGTCCTGTTTTTATGGGGTTTTCATAGGTGGGAAGGCCATAAAATTGTTGTGTATGAGGAAAGAATTAAAAATGTAATTGAAATCCTCATAAATCCAGGGAAAGGGTGTTTTTTTTTCTCAGCTGGTGGGCAGGTCTGCATTTACAGTACCCTTTAGGCAACTTGTCCTTTTTGGTTCTCTTTGCTTTGCACCTGGAACAAACCAGGGGAGGTGAGTGATGTCCCAGTGGGGGTAACTGGGAAAACAACTGAGGTTAGGGGATGTTGGCACCAGTTTAGGGAAAAGGAAGGAGAAGAAGAGCTGGGATGGGACACAGGGACAGAGTGACACAGGGACACAAGGACCCAGCCCAGAGCTCTTCTCAGCTCCCAGCCCAGACAGGGAGGTGAAAGTCTGGTGATGGAACAAGCCCAAGGCACTCACAGCTCCTCATACCGACCTAATTAACTGTCCAGCCTTTGGGGAATGCTCGCTTGGTGACACATTTCATGGGGTGGTGTCACCTTAGCTCAGTTGGAAAGGGGCTGTGTCCCATCCTCTCCATTCCTTGTGCTTGTGGAACTCTTCAGCCTGCAGAGTTTTCACCTCCCCAATTAGCTGTGTTGCTGCAGAATTAGCAAAGCTCCTCGACTGGTCTGGCTGGCTGGGAGATGCTGTGACTCCTGTAGCCAAAAATGTCATCAGCAAACCCTGTTATTTGCATGACAAACAGCAGCAAGTCAGGCCCCAAAAGCTGAAGCCAAGGCATGTCCCTTATCAGATTCCATCCCTTATCAGATTCCATCCCTTATCAAGTTCCATCCCTTATCAAGTTCTATCCCTTATCAGATTCCATCCCTTATCAAGTTCCATCTCCTGTGCAGTCCCATTGCTCACCTGCTCCTCCTGGGGTGCCTTCCAGCCCCGTACCAGGTGTGGTGCCACTCCAGGTGACCTTTCCAAGAACCTTTCCCAGAATTGGGCAATTTTTCTCCTTTCCAGGAACAGGAGAGTGCATTCCGTGGGTTCTCCATCCTGGCAGGGCTGGCTGTGTCCTCACCAGGGGAAGGGAGAGGGCAGGAAAAGTTTCCTCATCACCTTAAAGTTCAGCTTCCATCCCTTTCCAGCCTTCAAATTTTAACCAGGCAAAAAAATTGACTTATCATAATGTATGGGTGTGAGGCAGAAATATCCCAGGTATTTTTAGCTTGGTCTTCTCAGGAAATGAGGTTTCTTTTCTTTCATTCCCTCTCTCTCTCCATACATCCCATACTTTTCAGCCCTTGCCCAGTTTCAGCTAAGCTGGGAGAAGAAGGGCTGATCTCAAAGGCATGAATTTGGTCAAAAGAGATGACCAAGGTGACAAAAGCAGCTTTTTTAGGTAGTTACACCAACCCAAACCTTCCTAGACAGTAGAGAAGCCACACAGAAGACAATCAGCCTCATATGGGTTTATATCTTGTGAGACATCAGAAAATCCCATTATAAACCATGAAATAATAAGGGGAAAAAAAAGATTATGGAGCTAATCAGCTAAATTCCATATAACCCCAAAATTGCTGCTTTTCCATATGGGGCACCTCAGTGAGCTGGGAAGGGGAGGCTGCTGCTTTCCCTTGTGCAGGGGCAATTTGAATAATTCTGCTGTGTTTTGTTGTTTTGTTAATTTTCCCTCGCTGGGGAAACCTTTGTATGGTTGTGCTTGAATTTGCTTGGCAGGAAACCACAGTGAGAAGCAATAAATGCAGAGTTTGATGTCTGATTGTGTGGGCAACATGATCAAGAGCCCTAAAAAGAGGGGCCAGACCCCTCTGGGACAGAGGGAAACTGGGAGAGCCTCATTCCTGCTCTTCAGAGGGAGATCTTTGCAAAAAAATGCTTTCAAAAAGCACTTTACTCATGTATTTGCAGTCATTCAGCAAAGGCAGAGTATGGGTTTGTCTTTTGTTGTTTTCCTTTTTATTTTGAAGAGAATTTCTGTGTGTTTTTCCTTTCTCAAAAAGTATCTCAAACTGCCTTAAAAGGCAGGGATTCCAGGCGAGTTTTGTGTTCTGAGTGAAGGCAGAGACACCTCATTATGCACCCTGGAAGGTATTAATGAGCTCTTATCTCCTCTTGGGAGTTTGGCTTGGAAAAGCAGCAGGAGGAGAGAATACCTGGGGGTTTCCCACCCCTCAGCATCACTCAGGGAATGGATCCTGCTTCTCCCAGCCTTGTGGGACCATCTGCCCCATAACTGACCTTTCACAGGGCTCTCAGCTCACAGGGACAACTTTTGGGTGCTGTGAGAACCCACCAGAGCCAGGGAAGGCTCACCCTGCATTGTCTCAACTCAGGGGATCTCTTATGGGAAGATCTAGCAGGGAATTGAGGAAAACAGTGAAAATATCTGTCTGCTTTGGTGCCTGAGAGTCATCACCTGCATTTCCCTGGCTTTTATGCAGGTGTTTTGGGAGAGGATTCAGAGAGCTGAGGTGGTGGCAGCCCTGCCTGCAGCTGCCCTGGGATTTGGTGCCTAAAGGATGCAGGAGAGGCTGAGCCACCTGGCAGGGCAGGGGAGGGACACGAGGGAGGGATGTTCAGTGGGCACTGAGATGTGAAATACATTTCCCTGCACCTAAACCCCTGAAAACCTCCTTGTCCCACCCCAGCCCTCTGTGCTGCCCTCAAAGATGCAGCTGAGGGGGTCTGGTGGACAGCCCAAACTCTCCAAATCCTACAGCAGAGCTCCAGGGTAGTTCCATTTCCCATGGGCTGAGTCCATGCCCTAAACCCAACCTAGGCTGGATCTCCCCTCATGCAGAAGTTGGTCCAGCTCAGGAGATGCACCCTCTGCAGGAGAAAGGTTGGGCAGGGGGCAGTCCATGAATCTTCCACGAAAAGTGGACAGTTCTGACACAAAAAACCTTATTTTGATGAAAACCACTGGGGAAAACCAAAAGGGTGAGGGAGCTGTGCTTGGGAAGGAGGGGAGGAGAGGTGAGGCTCAGGCACCTCAGACATTGCTCATGGCACATTAGCCCAAAATGAAGCTGATTCATATTTGGAAACGATTTGGCTGCAGGCAGATAGTTTAGAACATCATCTATTATGCAGATTTCTACCTCGTTTACTTGCCCAATTGGATCATTAAAAGACCTCCAGCGTTTGTGGCTCGGTTTTGCTTCTGTTGTATATTTTTTAAGGAAAACTCCGCATTTCTCCTCCCCAAACCTCTTGTCCACGTGGACAAGGACGATGGAGGGGTGGGAGGTGCTGTTTGAAGGTGATCCCAATCCAAGGTTGCACAAGGAGTGGTGGCTTCCCCAGACACGTTCCTGGGACACACTAATTGAGCTGCATTTTTGTGGCTGCTCAGCCCTGACCTCGGGTTTTTGCATAGACATTCAACAGCCCCTTGTAGGACCTTGGGCAGCCTGAAGTCCCCCAGAAGCAGAAGGGTTTGGGGCCTCAGAAGCAGAGAAGGACCTCATTGTGAGCATTTTTCTGCCTCGTGTGTCCCTCCTTGCCCACAGTTCTCAAAGTGGGTTCTCCACAAATGGTCCAATGATGGTGCTCTCGTTGCATCATCCCCAGAGCTGTGGCCAGAGGAGCTGCCAGAGCTGCTGGAGGAGGGCGGGGTGTGGAGGACACTCTGTAATTGAGCATCAAAGCTCTGCCTTTCTGCCTCTCCATCCACAGCAGCTGCTGGGCCGCAGAGGGCAGGAGTGCTGGGGAGCATCTCCCACCGGGAGCTGCTGGCAGCAGGGAAGAGGTGAGTTCTGCTTCTTTAAATGCCAATTTTTTTGGTAGGAAAAGTTTCCTCAAAGTATCTTTGTGATGCATTGAGGGATGAGAGGCTCGAGGGTAAGCTGGGTTCAGGAAAACATGCAGAAATGGGATGGAGAGAGGGAGGGTGTTGATAAAATAGTTGATAATTTCTAACTGCAGGAGCATCAGTTCCTCTCACCTGTCAGGATGAAAGAGGTGGGGAATTACAGAAGCAAAATGGAAAAGGTGAGACAAAATGCCTCTGTAAACTTTGGGAAGTGGCTTTTCTTAGGATAAACCCCCAGCTGGTGTAAAGCTGGGAAATCAGATGTATTTGATGTCTGAGGAATAAGTTGCTTTCCACAGTTCTTGACGCCACCAGGAGTTCTTCCCTTTCCAGTTAAAAAGTGGGGAATCAGTCTCTGGTTTGTCTCCTCTTATTGCCCACATGGCAGGAAGCACCAATTACTGAAATAATTTAGCTTTAGCTAAATTAGCTCCCCAGTTTTGTGTTCTAACTGCATCACGTAACACTCAGTAATTACTAACATTGATTTGAACACAAAGCTTTTAAAAAAGTGTTTATTTTACATAGTATGTATTTTATGTATCATATATATTTATTAATTATTATTATAAGTTATTATTCATTCTGGCAACAGATGAATTCAATCCCTGTTGCAGAAAAAGCTGGAGAATCTGTATATAGTTTCATGTTATATATATTTTATATATATATATATTGTATATATATTTATATAGTTGTGTCTGTGTGGTGTTCTGCACACTCCCAGTTTGCACCTGGGAATATAACACATAAAACCCAGTTTGCAGGAGTAGAAATCATCCTTCTAGCAAAGCTCTGTGTCCAAATCTATGGCAAAATCCACATAGTGGAGATTCAGAGAGGCCTTGAAGTGCTTTTGGGATGAAAGTGCTGCGACAGAGCCTTGAGTAACCCAGCACAGGGGGAAAATTGGGAAAGACTTTGGGAATTGCCCCAGTTGTTGGGTGACTGATTTATGGGAAGGAAAGAGACCCTGTGGAGCTGATGGTGCATGGAAGGCTCCTCTTTCCAGAATTACCCTTTATTTTGGCAGGGACGGCTCTTGGGGCATCACCAAGCTGAGCATGGACTTGAGGAGCACCAAGAACTACGTGTTCTGGCTCTTCTGCCAGTTCGAGCTGATCACCTGCAGTTACCTCATGGAGCCCTGGGAGAAGGTGCTCTTCTACTCCTTCAACCTGGCCATGGTGGGCACGCTGCTCTACACCACCTACGCCTGCGTGGCCGCCCATGCCAGCCCTGCCCTGCAGCTGCTCTGGCACTGCCTCTCCAGCCCCCAGGAGAACTCTGTGTCTGCAGTGAAATAACCCCCTCAGCCCATTTGGGGGACCAAAGGAGGCCTCTCTCCCAGCTCTGGTTGGGTCAGGAGCAGGTCCAGGCTGTAGATGCTTTACCCTGCAGCATCTCCTCGTTGCCTTCTCTATCCCAGGACTCTCAGAGAGAAGTTCTTTGGCCCAAACAACTCGGCTCAATCCTTGTTTTTACTGTTTGCCTGACTGTTCCTCAAAGAGCTTTCAATTCTGAAGACTGGCTGGAGTTGCAGGCACAGAAACATCCCAGTTGTGGGGTTTGTTGTTCCAGGGATTGCTGCTTGGATGTGGAGAGTTTTCATCCTGAGAAATAACTTAGTTCTGCTGACAGCAGAGATGGGCACACAGCTCTGCCCAAGTGGCAGCTGCCTCTCTGAACTCGGACTGGGTGTATTTATGGAATGATCTATTTAGTATTTATTTGGTCTCCTCCATTATTTAATACAATGAATTACTTGACTGGCTCATCATCATTATGCAAATGATGCAGGGGATTTATTAAGAGCACGGGGATGCACTTATGTGAAAATTTACAGTGAAATTCTCATGTTCTTGGGCTTTCTAAAAACAGATCATTTCTGGTTTACTTCTAGAAGACTAATAAACCCTGTATATCACATGGAGAATGCCAAACTACGGATTCTGGTGGGGGAGGATTTCAGTTGAAAATAAAGCCCTGCTTGAAATACAGTGTCTCCTTTTGTCCTAAACCCCTTATTTCTCCCTTTCTCCTCCTGGTGCTTCTGAAACATGAACTCCTGAGACCACAGACTGTGACTGAGGTGCTGGGTTTGGCTGTAACTGGTTTTGTCCCAAATTCCCTATTTTCCAAGCCTTAGAAACACAAGATCCCCATGCTGTGGCTTCCTACAGTGGACACGGATGGGGCTACCTTGGGATGAACTTGGCAAGTGGAATCAGGGTTTGGAACCATCCCAGGAGAGGAGGGTAGAGAAGGGCACACAGGGAAACTGAAATCCACCCTGTCCCACCCACTCTCAGGTGAGTTTTGTTGCCAGTTTTGAGCCCAGAGATTCTGCTGGAATGTCCTGCAGGAGAAGGGGATGTTGCCAGGAGGTGACAATCAAATGACTTGTGAAACGAGGTTTGGTCACAGGCGGTGACGAAACCAAGTGAAGACACTAATTATGTTATTTGTCATCTCAACATGAGATCCAGTGGCTTTCCCAGTCTGTAATGAGGGGGAATTAAGAGAGGATATGAAAATAATCTATTTGGGAAAATGAGGGCAGCTGTGTTTAAACCTGCAACTCTTTGGACAGGGTTTTGCAACTATAAAAAAGATTAAATCTATTTAATGCTTTCAGATTAGAATCCAATTGCGTTTTATGAAAGCACCATAATGGCTAGAGTAGTAAGTAGCTTGGATTTGCTCCAACAGCTTTCACGCTCAGTGTGTGCCTTGTATTTACTGGTGTTTATGAATGTACATTGCATTTACTAATATTTATTAACACAACTTGTATTTCCCAGTGCTTAGGAAGAGAAGAGGGAGCGCAGAGTGTTTGGGTTATGTCAGTTCTCAGACCGTTTAGGGAGACAGTGGTTTTATTTCCCAAGAGCCAGTCTGGAGCAGATAAAGCAGGAGAGGATTTGGGGTGGTGGGTGCTGGAGGGCCGTGCCTGGGAAGGAGCCCAGTGCAGGCATCACCAGAGCTGTGTTTACCCTCAATTACAGCAGAGACTACACGTCCTTTGAGTATTTATCGACATCAAGGCATCTGCCAGCAGCTGGAGGAGCAGGAACTCTTCCCCTGGGTGTGTTTTTGTTTATTATTGCTGCCCTTTCCAGGTCTCTCCAGTGCAAATTCCTGGGGTTGCCTCGAGTGCCTGGAGCCTCTTTTGCAACAGCCTGTGGAGCTGCCTGGCTCCATCCCTGGGCTCCTGACAGTCTGCTCCTGTCGTTGTGGGATCATTCCAGGGTCATTCCAGCTCTCTGTGCTGTTCCACAGCTCCAAAGATCCCAGCTGGCCTGGGAGAATGGGAGGCAGCCGGGAGAGCACCAAAAACCAGCAAGGAAATGAGGGGGGCCAAGTGGCAGCTGGACCTCCCCAAATTCTTGATTAATTTTACTCATCAGCCTCTTCTCCCTGCCTGTCACCAAGACTCCCATCTACACAACAGGATTCCAAACATCCCATTCAAATTCCACCTGGCCATTTTGCCAGGTCATTTTGCTCCAAAAAATGACCTGCCTTGAGGTGCTGCTTTGGGAGAAGAGTCTGGACTGTAAAGTCAGGCCTGTGTCTGCTCCTCTCAGGAGCAGGATCAGGGTCAGGTGCCCCAGGGAATGGCAGGGCAGGGTTAGGTTGGATTTTGGGAAAGGTTCTTCTCCCAGAGAGTGGTGGGCACTGCCCAGGCTCCCCAGGGCAGTGGGCACAGCCCCGAGGCTGCCAGAGCTGCAGGAGTTGGATGGGATGGTGCTGGTGGGTCCCTCCCAGCTCTGTGCCTGCTGTAATTTGGTGTCCCACGCTCTGATGTTTATCCCAGAGAAGAGACACTCTGCATGGAATGGGGACACTGGGACAGGCTGCACTGAGTGGCCACAACATTTCTTTTTCATTCCTGATGCCAAGAGTTACAAACCCAAATTAACTAAGGCATGGCTGAGGCAGAAGGTATTTCCAGAGGAATAGGAAGGGCAACATTCCCTGCACACCCTTCTCCAAGGACACCTGCACCAAGGTCAGCTCCTGGGAGTTCTTCCCAAGCTCTGGTAGCTCTGCCATCCCTTTTGGCCCCAGTTTTTTGCACAGCCAAGAAACAAGGCAGGTTTTTGGGACAAGCTTTCTGGTGTTGTCCACATGAGCAGGAGGTTGTTTGCCAGCCACTGGGGGGCTGGTTGGTCTCCTCAGTGGTGTCAGCAGCTCAACAAGATGATCTTCTGCCCTAGGACCAGCTTGGGTTTCTCATTTCCAGTCCCCACCTTTGGACCTGACCTCACCTCCCA
Source organism: Campylorhamphus procurvoides (assembly GCA_013396655.1). NCBI lineage: Eukaryota > Metazoa > Chordata > Aves > Passeriformes > Dendrocolaptidae > Campylorhamphus > Campylorhamphus procurvoides. The sequence goes on along the minus strand of WBMV01002863.1, from coordinate 204,748 downwards.
TCCCTGTGTCTCTACAGGTCCTGTGCTGCCAAAAGGGAAGGTGAGGGTGATGTTCAGCACCATCCAGATCCCTGCCTTTCAGAAGGAATCTCCCTGTTAAATTGCACAACTTAACCAATGCTGGTTCAGCAAGAGATGAAACTGAAGAACAAAATAATAAACAGCTGCTCAAATCAAACTGCTCGTGCTGTTCACTGGCACCTCTTTGATCTTTCCATCTACGATGCATCCTGCTGGATTCACAGCATCCTCATTAGGAGGGATTATTATGGCAGGACTTTTTACAGTTTTATCTCTCATTAAACTTTAATCTGTGTTTTATTGATCCAAACAGTTTTCACTTCCTAAAGGCAGCAAGGATGATGGTTCTGTTCCTGGGGAATTTTATCCCCTCTGCTACTGAGACCTTCTAGTAGCTTTTAGAAGCCCAAGGTAAGTTCACACTCCATGTTACTTGTATTGTTTTGCACTCCAACACATTCATTTTGTCTGTGTTGCTATTTACATCTGACTTCTTATCTTGGCTATTCATTATGTGACTGGAAAATCCTGCTTCTCAGATGAACCTGTCAGCACTTCGTGGCCTCTGCATCCCACAGGACATGCTCCTATTCCTCCTGCACAAGGTTGAGTTCAAAGATCTGCTTTTGCAAAGCTGACCTCAGATCACTCCCTCCTGCCTGGCTTTGAAACTTTGTGCTTAACTTTCCTCCCTGCAACAGCAGAGTTACAGTTGTGCTGTTGTAAAATATCCCTTCTTCCTGTACTGGTGATGTTTCCACACAGTGTAAATGTTATTTAGAATAGGATTTCCTTGGGCATTTCTCCACGTGTGGTTTACAGGGGCAGAGGGAGGAATTTGACAGTGTGAATGCTCCTGGGAAGAGCAGGGCTCTGCCTCTGATCTCTCTCAGAGCTGCTCTCTCAGGGTGTGTCAGCTGAGGAGTCTGGGGGTGCTGGAGCATCAATGTGTGGGATTTGTGCCCCTGCTCCACTCAGTTTCTAACCATCCCATCAAAAGCCCCAGCATGTTCAGTGGGTGACACCTCAGAGGGCAGTTGGAGCCAGGCACCAGCACCAGCTGAAAACAGGCATGGGCAGGATTTGGATCCAAAGCCCTAAGACAGCCCAGGCAATTTATTCCAAAGTATTTGAAAAAATATCTTATAAATCTACATTAAAAGAACATGGTTTTGAGATTAAACAATCTTGTGTGTCCCTTACATCCTGGCAGGGTGCAGGGAATTTCCTGGAGAAAAGGAGGCTCAGGGTGGACCTTCTTGGTCCCCACAACTCCCCAGCAGGAGGGTGGAGCCAGGTGGGGATTCCAGCCTTCTAAAGGACCAAATCCTGCATTATTTGCACTAAGATCAGTCACCATTCCAGGAAAAGCCTAAACCAAACCCTGAAGTTTAAACCCCTCAGAGGGTTTCCTCTTCTGCTGCATTCCTCCTGCCTTAACTATGCCAAGCCCTCACCCACCAGGATAGATTCATTTCAGCAGAGCTATGGGGTGAAAACTGCAGCCTTTCTATCTCAGATCTGCCCTACAAGAGGGAAGGGATTAAGGAAGAGCTAAATTAGTAACAAAGGTGTTAATTAGAATCCTTACAGCCCATGCAGCACCAAACCTCATTGACTAAGTGGTGTGCAAACAACCTGCCAAAGAATTTACAGCTGAAAGAGCTTCCTTGTGTCTTACAGAACTTGTCACTGAGCACAGATGACTTTAAAATAGTCCTTCAAGTCTTTTCAGCCCTTGGCACATCTGAAACATTCCCTTAGTCCATGTGAAAAGGTCCATTACTTGTGGATTTGTGTCATGCAGAACAGGTTCATTTTATAAGCCTGAATATTCAAATGGAAGGCACTTCACTTTCTTTACCATTATGCTTTGGTTTTATCATGGAACAAAGCCCTGACAAGTTTTAAACTCCAGTTCCTGACATGTCTTAACCAGGTTCCCATCCTAAATACAGAAAAACTGGTAAATTCTGACAGCAATGATACTCTTTTCTACGTGATTGTTCTGGAATGATCTACAGCAAACATCAATCCCCCCTGAACCCACATTTAACTGCTCTGGGAGGTGCAGCTCCAATAAATAACCCTGACAAAGAGGGAGCTGAGCTGAATCTGCCAGAAGAAGGAGCAGTTGACTGGCATTAACTCCTTTCACATCCGATCCAAGCAGCTTTTGTCTTATTTTTCCTTAGGCTGGTGTTATTTGAAGCTTCAATTTTTAGGAACTACACGGGCATAAAGAGTTTTCCCAAGGTTTTTAGTCACCTTCTCCTTAAAGCTGCAGCCTTGTTGGGGAATAGCGACATCAGGTGGATTATCCCCTTCATCACAGGCACATCCCAACTTTTCCATGGAAACTTTTCCAGGGGAATGGGATCATATCCATCTGTATCAACAGCTGATGGGAGACAGCGTGGAAGGTGGAGCCGGGCTCCTCTCAGTGGTATCCACTGAAACAAACCCCAGTCAAGCCAAGGGAAGAAATCCCTATGTTAGGGTAAAATCTTGAAGGAAAAATTGGTGACACAATATTCCCCTGTAATTCCCTATATTTAAGCTACTTCCAAGAGTCATCCTTAAGCTTTTCATCATCAAGGTAAGACTGTTTTACCTATTAAAAACCTCAGTGTTTTCACACCCCAATCACCCCTTTTGTGTCCCTCAGCCACCCAGTTTTTGTGCTCTAAAGTCTGACTTATGCAACACAACATTCTCCTTCACCACTTTACAAAGTTCTGCACAGCTTCTCCCATGACTCTTCCAGCTCCAAATTCACCAACATCTGGGTGCAGATGCATCATTAGGCAGTCCTGGCTTAAAATCCTGAACAACTTCTGCCTGTGGAAGAGCAGAGCAGGAGCTTTAAGCTGTGGCTCAACCCACAGATAGAGATTTTCAGGACGAGCTGCAGAGCAAGTGGCAGCTTTTCTCTGTGTGAATTAAATACCTTTTGTCAAATCCCTTGTCTGGTGTCAGGGAGAAGTTCTTGGCAAACATTTAATCTTCTCTACACCCCCTAAGCCTCTTTGGGCTCCCAAAGGGACACTGGAGAGCCTATGATTAGAAGTACCTTTGGTTTGCACTCGCTGGAGAGCTGTTACCATGTGTTACCAGCCAGCAAACAAACTCCCACAAAGCCAAGCAAGCCTGGCATTCAGGACTTGTTTGCCCATGGGATCTGTCCAGACAAAACTCCTGCTGAAAGATGCTTGAAACCAAATCCAGGCTGGCAACAGAGCCTGGAAAGGGGGAGGAAATGAAGAGGGACATCTCCAGTGACAAACAGGATGGCAGACAGCACAGCACTACAGCTGGAATTCCTGAGGGAAAACACTGGAGAGGAATGAAAATCTAAACCCAGCTTTTGTCCCTCTCCTCACCTGCCAAATTATTAGCAAACTGCAAGATCAAGGCTTGATGGTTTTTCCCTCTGTCAGAAAAACCACAGCCCAAACCACATCTCACCCAGACACAGAAGTGTGCTCAGTGGCTCCAGGTCACAAGCAAAGCTCTTCCATTTGCACAGATTAAACCCCATTTTTGTGGTCACTGGGGCAACCTGCATCTCCCCAGCACCACAAGCAGCTGTAGCTCCTGTAAAATACACCTCATAAACCATTCATTGCAGTGACCCTTCAGTTCAGCTGGGCAGCTGCACTCATATTTTAAGCAGGGTTTATGCTTTCTGAACTAAATCACTGTCAGGGGATAAACTGCACCTTTAGATCTCAGCAACTTTATGGATTTTTCTTAACTGCTCTTCTACATAGTAAAATCTGACAGAGCCCCTGAGAGTGAAAGAGCTCAGTGTGACACAAATGACAGTGGACACTCTAAAATACCTGTGTAGGTTTTTAATAGTTCATAGCTGATTTATTAATTATACACTGTGCATATTGCCTCTAAGCCACTGATAAAGGCATGGACATAGTACATTATTCAGTACACTCCACAGAATTTCCCAATCTTTCTGATCAAGGGCTTTACAGGCACGTTTTTTGTGGATAAAAGATGTATATTTGGAGTTCCCTTACCAAGGGAACAGAAATTGCACCCTTGAGCTTCCCCAAAATATTGATATATGGAATAAAATTAAGATAGGGAAAACCCTCCCACTGTGAAAAAATTAAAGCAATGAAGAGCAGGTAGGTACTCTACCTAAAAATCCACCAAAGCAGAATAAAAGCTCTCCCTCTGGACAACCTTCCCTATCAGTTGATTCCAGAATCCCAAAGGATAACCCTGAAATTAGTCAGGTGCCCTTTACATGGCAGAAGTTGCAAGAAAGAGCTCTCAGGGTGGGAGGAATTATTATATTGCAATGCTTGCAGCAGAAACTTAACTGCTGTTTCCCTAAAATATTATCTATAAAATGTTAATTTGGGACCCTTATTTTGGGGTACAGTGGTAGTCATGTTGCTTTTCCTGATCCTGTGATCAGCTGGAAATGTTTAGAGGTGGTTTGGGTACCTTTTCCCCCCCAAGGGAATATTTCTGGCACAGACAGTGCACTATTACTCTGTCAGCATTTCTGCTCCCTCCCCACCAGTGGCATCCTCAGAAATATGGAGATCCTCCAGCATTTCAGCCAGGCTGATCCGGGGAGGTCCATCCTCATCCGTGTCACTCTCCACTGGAATATCTGCATCTAAAAACACATGGAGAAACACCCCAAAAAACACCTGAGCAAAGAAAACCAATCCAAAGGAGGAGGGAGATAAAACCAAACCAACATCCCCCAAACCACAAAACCAAGAAACAAAAAGTCCCTTCTAAAAACCAACAGTCCCTCTCATGGCAACTCTCCTCATGGGGAAAAAAATGAATTATGTATCAAATCCTTCACCCAGCAGAGGTTTTGGGTGTGGGAGAAAATATATTTTCCCCTCTCATGTTGAAGGCAATGAACAAGAACCATCACTAGTGCAGGGGAAATACCCCTGTGAAATACATCTCTCTATTCAGGAGTAGTTCAGAGAATGCAAATACCCAACTTGAGTACAAATATTTTCCCTCCAGCAGCCCTGATTTAGCTACACCCAATTAACCAGTGAAAAAGGCCTTACTTCTGTAAATGTTGACATTCTTCCTGATGGCTTCATCCTCTTCCAGATCTTCCAGGAAGTCCTGGTATTGCCTGTAAAAGAGGTGGAATGTATTTACTCACTTTTCCTCTGGATTTATGCAAATTTATAAGACCAACTCAAATCACAGAAGACAAAGCCCCACCAGACCTTCCTTCCGAGAGCATTCCCACACTTCCAACTCGTTCTTTTAAAATCACCTATTAATTTCCAGCTCATTTGATTAGTTTGGCTCTAATTGCTGCAGTTGCTGTAGCAGCTTTGCCACTGGCCAGGCCCTGGCAGATACTGCACCTTTCATCATCTGTGTCTGGGGCTTCCCTGTCCCTCTGCAGCTCTTTGAGCTTCCAGTTCCTGCGTCGCTGCCGCTTGGTGCGGTCGTAGCTCTTCTTGATCAACACCTGCAGGCAAAAGCAGCCCCTGTTCACACACTCACCCCTTCAGTGCTGCTCAAAACACTCCCAAAACTCAATCTGGACCTGGACAAGGACAATCAGGTCAAGGGGCACTCAGCATTTGTCAATTAAAATGGTTCCCAGCACTGTGGGTTATGTCCTGAAGAGACAGACACACAATGCAGTTGTCATAGAGTTTTCAACACACAGTGAATGGTAATTGGAACAAGACCAAAAGGAGGGTAAAATAAATGTATTATTTAACCACCCCTCAAAAAAATTAAGAAAATAATTCTTAAATCCAATGCTGTTCAAATTCCACTACTGACACCCCCTCTCCCTTTAGGTACTAGGGAGTATTCCTTATCAAATCCTATTTCCTGGGAAAGGCAGAGAACGCTGTAGAGAGAAAGAAAATTTCTTACCACATCAGGAATACTGTGTGGGTTCATCTTGTTGGCAAACTCATCATTTAAGTTGCAGTTGGCCAAGTCAAACCTAAAATAAAACCAGGTGTTTTAATGTTTTATGTGTCTACAAAACTGAATCCAAAGTACCACATGTTTGCATTGAAGGGCAGCACAGTGTAAGTTACAGCTCCTAAAAATATATGCTTCCAAATAAAGACAAAGCAAATAAAAATCCACATCAGTACACAGCTATCACAATTAGGAACAGCTCTGAGAAGCTGCTGTTCCCAAATTCTGTCCAGTGGCACCTCCCAGACTCCTGAACCCAGATATCTACAGAGAGAAGGATANATGTGTCTACAAAACTGAATCCAAAGTACCACATGTTTGTATTGAAGGGCAGCACAGTGTAAGTTACAGCTCCTAAAAATGTATGTTTCCAAGTAAAGACCAAACAAATAAAATTACACATCAATACACAGCTATCACAATTAGGAACAGCTCTGAGAAGCTGCTGTTCCCAAATTCAGTCCACTGGCACCTCCCAACCTCCTGAACCCAAATATCCACAGAGGTTCTGTTGGGCTCACAACAGCTCCAGGAACAGTCATGTTTAAGCCTGTTTGACAATCCCCTAATTTGCCCAATCTTACAAAAATTTCCCATTTGCCATCGCTGTATAGAACACTCAAACAGATTTAATTGGGGATTTAAAAATCTCTCCCACTTCTTTGTGTCTGAGTTGTTATTCCAACCTGCACTCTAAAGGCAACACTTCAGCTCTCTCATTACCCACACTAGATGATTTCTGCTAATAAAAAACTTCCTGGATTAGGACAATCTCCCCATGATTCCTTTTGGCTGATTTAGGAATCAGCCCAGTTGAACCTTCCTGATAACCCATAAGCCTGCAGAGAACCCAACCATTAAATGAGCATTCAGTAGAAGCCAAACAAGAGCACAGACCCCAAGACAAGGTCCCCAGGGTTGAGGATGTGGCCCAGGTGTGTGCAGCAGAAGAACTGATGGTCCGTGTCCAGCTCCGAGGTTTTCCGCACCCAGGCTTCGGCCAGGGTGTGCTGGGGAAGGAAACACAGAGCACTCCTGTGACCCAGCACAGCCCACCAGGCATCCCCCTGCTGCAAACTGCAGTTGCAACCAAACCCCTCTTTCACACCAGCACAGCCCACCAGACATCCCCCTGCTGCAAACTGCAGTTGCAACCAAACCCCTCTTTCACACCAGCACAGCCCACCAGACATCCCCCTGCTGCAAACTGCAGTTGCAACCAAACCCCTCTTTCACAATCAAACATCCAGTGCAGCCCTTGCTACTCCTCATCTTACACAAGCAAGGACATGGAGGTACCAACCACATCCACCAAAAGCTGTTTCTATAACTAGACATGTGTTTTAGTGGCTTTTTTTTTTACTTCACAACTCTCAAGCACATCCAGCTTTTGGCTGAGAAAAAGATTCCTTTGTACTGATTGAAAAGAAATGCTTCCATACTTCAACAAAAACAATTTGATAGTTAAAGAGTTGGAAACCTAATAGAAAAGAATATCAGTAACCATAGTAAAAGGTAGAGTTTAAGCTCTCCAACAGAGAATTTCTGAAAATGGTCCCAAGAAGAGCTTTTGCCAGTGGGAAGACACAGAACAGCAAGGCTGAATGACTGAGAACATGAATTCAGCTGAGCAGAGGAACAGAAGGCCTAAAACAGGAATCAGAGAGCTCTCACCTTGTTTGATCGTGCCCCTGCCCCTGCCCCTTTTTTCTTCTCGTGGACCCTGTTGATATCCATGATGATAAACTCCTCCAGCTGTTTGGGGTGGAACAAGCTGTTGAAAGGGTGGCGCCAGTAGGTATTGCCATCGATTTCAGCAACTGCAAAAAACCCACCAAGATGGGAGAGAACTTCTTAGGGAGAAATAAAAATGAAAAGCAGCCATTAGCCAAAATGAAGGCAACTGCCAGAGACATTTTGTTCATTCATTAGGACATGACCCATATTGCCAATTTGTGCTCCAAGAGCAGCTGATCAGTGGTACCCAAGTCACATCTCATGTGTGTGAAGCACAGACCTTTTACTCACAGGATCAAGCTTGGTGAACTATGTCTTAGTTCACTATTAAATTCCTACTGTACAGATAAACTTACAACATGAAGGTCCAAAAATGCACAAGATTTTGTGGAAACAAACAAAAAATAATTGTGCCAGACAAATCAGATGGTGGCACAGTGCAGGAAGAAGCCCAAACCTACTCTGCAGAGTTCGGGGGTCGATGAGGTGGATGGTGCTTGTCACCCTAATGCACACACAGATCTGGCTCATGTTCCCCAGGCTCTGGGCCAGTTTTGGTGACAGACACACAACATTGTCCTGCAAACAAACAGAACATCATTTACACTCCTTAACTTTTAATAAAGTCTTTAGAAAATTCTGAATAAAAACTTTATACTTTGTATTTTTAGCTTTCTAACCAATATCACGCATTAACTTCTATATTTCCCATGCAGATCCCTCCCCACTCCCCAAAAACCACAATGAGGCCTTCACCTCTAAATCCAAACTGTTCCCCCTTCACTCAACACCCTGAAGATGAGGCAAAGAGAAGTTACCTTGCATATTGGAACAATTTCCACAGAGAAAGTACTTTTGTAGTTGTAAACATTACTGTGAATATCATGGGAGATCAAACGTTGGGAGGATTTTGATCTGTGAAACATAAAAATAGAGCCTTCAGGCAGCAGGAAGGACAGTACCTGAATTACAGGAGATGATCAGCACAAAGTACAGCACCAAAAATCTTTGCACAACAAATACAAATATTGAGGAAGTAGAAAAATGCATGAGGAAAGTTTTACAAGGGTTAAGTGGAAAACACGGGATCTCTGTAGAAGCAATTCTGTTTCTTAACTACAATATAGGTTCCTTACACTTTCACTTATAAAATGATTTAAAAATAAGGAAAAGACATATTTCCCAAAAGCTTCTGAATACTCAAGGTTATAAATTTAAATGCTATACCTGCATGGAACGGTACACTGAAGAAAATCCACCATCTTCTGGGCATGTTGTTTGGAAGAGTAATAAAAATCCAGGCCATCTGCAAAGAAAAGAATATTTGATGACCGAACCTATTTCAAGTACAATCCCCAGCTAAGTGATCTGCTGCCCATGTGTACACAGCTCCCAGCACACACCCCCAGAAAAACACCCACCCTAAACCCAGTTTATTGTGCCTCAAGCCCAGCAACCACCTCACTCACCGTGGATTTCCTTGATGCGAAGTGTGTTTTGATGGAGCCTGTGCTTTAAAATCAGCTGCTCCAAATAGTAGAAAGTCTTCTTGTGCAGAGTCTAAAACCAAACATAAAACTATCAAGGTTATTTAAGAACCATCTAGTGCACATGCAGGACTTCTGAAGAATAAACATTTATATGAAAAGGGCATCTAGAGAAGGAACATCCAAAACCTACTCCAAGTAACCAAAAAGATCTTAGAGTGCTCTACTTACATCAAATTATTTAAAACTTACATTTCTCATCTTTGTGTAACTGGTTGTTACAGAGGCTATTTCTATTAAGGATTTAAATATTTATGAACAATTTGTCCCACTGTTTCCAAAGTACTTTGAAACAGAGAAGGCCATTTAGTAACCCACACAAGGTCCTCCTGCCAGTATAATTTAAAAAGAATATATTAATAATACTGAACAGCAGGAAGTTTTTCTAAACTAAGATCAGTAAGAATACCCCCAACAATCTCAAAGACAAAACATCCATGTGGCTGTCTGAGAGCACATCTTTTTCCAAGAAATCCAGAAAATCACCCAATTCTTTGTCTGATTGTTCTGCCATGAGCAAATGAAAATTCACTTTGCCTCTACCTTTTGTCTGACTTGCACTACAGCTTTCCAGAAATCCTTGGCTTCAATCCTGTGACAGTCCTCACACATCTGAGACTGAACAATGTACTCCACCACAAACACCTGCTGCAGAACTGCCCCATTTATCACCTGAAAGACAAAAGTGGTCAAGGCTTCCTTGTTAGTCCTGTCAAGAGTGAAATCTAAACACTAAAATATGTCACAGACACTCTATTTGGGCCACAAACAACAGTAGCAGTTTCCTAACTTCACTGGAACAGACAAAAACCTTCCTCCAATTGGAATGAGTGGCATTTTAATGACAAAACTTCGGCAAGATGAAATATAATAATAAAACTCTATTTTTTGCCATAAAAGCCTTTCAAAAGTCAGAGGGAGAATCCTGTGCTCCAGTTACCTCTTTCTGAACAGTCAGTTTCAGCTTCAGCCTCTTGGAATGCGGCTCTGTCCAAATGAAACCTGCATCAATGAGCCGGACCTGCCCGTGGGAAAGGACAAGAGTTGAGCACACCCAGCTCCAACTACCACAAACTCAGCCCTATGCTGTAGTTCAGAGTGAACAGCCTTCATTAAAAATACACACATTAATACCCCAAATCTAATTAATAATGCTTAGGTAGAACATGGAGGTTGAGCCACCTAAAATAAAGGTGACACCACCTCAGGCTGTCACACCAGAGTAACTGAATATACTATTTAACAGTATGTCTGGATGCCAGGAAACGATGAATTTTGATAAATACACAAAATATTATCAACCTTTTCTCTAAGTACTAACCCAGCAGTAACAAACTCAATAAGGCAATGATCTAATCCAAACCTTCATGGGTGGTAAAAAGCAATTCTTTGCCTAAAACACTATCTCAGATATTTTCCTCCAATAATCTTCTCAAAATAAAAGGATGTTTTAGTCAACTTAAACTTGTAACTTCTGATTTAATCTATATATAGACCTCTGTAACCCTCTTTCACATTGTCCCAAACCACTGAGAACACGTATTGTATAACCCATTTTAAAAACATTTAGTATCAATCAGCTGATAAGCTCTACACAAGTACAAATGGCTGCTCCAGAGGGATGGAACCCCGTCCAAGTTTGCTGGACTTTATGGAATACCAACACCCTATGAAACACCCTCCGGATCAGCTGCTCACCTTGCTCAGAGAAGCTTTGAGTTTTTTCAGACACAAAGCCAGGAGCTCCCTTGATTCCAAGGAGCACTGAATCCAGGTTCCTGGAGGCTGGAGATACCTGTGATACAGGAGGCACTTTACACTTTAACATGCTCCAGAGCAAATGAAATCACTCCAGTGACAAGCAGCTACTTCCCAAACTTTCAGTATCAACATCAACAATGTAGCTAAAGCTTTTAGAATCAGAATTGTTTAGGCTGGAAAACAGTTCTAAGATCATTGAGTCCAACCATTCCCTAGCACTGCCAAGGCCACCACTAACCCATGTCCCCAAGTGCCACACCCACAGAGCTTTTAAATCCCTCCAATGATGGGGATCCACCACTGCCCTGAGCAGCTGTGCCAGGGCTGGACAACCCTTTCCATCAAGAAATTTTCCATAAACCTCCCCTGTTGCAGGTTGAGGCTGTTCCCTCTCATCCTGTCTGGGGGAGCAGAGCCCCATCTGGCTTCCTCCTCCTGTCAGGTGGTTGCAGAGTGTGAGAAGGTCCCCCCTGAGCCTCCTTTTCTACAGCTGAGCCCTCCACTACACTTGTGCTCTTTTGCCTCTCTGCACCCTGAGACTGATGCACTGCAAGTGCATTCCATGTGTATTTCACTGTCAGTCCCACCACATCACCCCTCTTTTATTTTATTTCAAGTACCACAAACTCACCACTTAAATCATCCAGACCCTACACACCAACACCTTTACATAGACAGACAAGCACAGGGATGTGCTGGAACATTCCAGGAGACCCAAGGGAAGGTGTTGGAGGGAAGGGGGTGCCTGGACTGCTCACCTCTCACACTGTTTGCAGAAGTGGACAGTGCCCTGCTTGGGGATGCCCTCGGTGATGTCCACCTGTGCCCGCAGGCAGCCCACGCACATGTTGGCTGGGTTGGGTGGGATGGGGATCCCACACTGGCANGGAAAACAGTTCTAAGATCATTGAGTCCAACCATTCCCTAGCACTGCCAAGGCCACCACTAACCCATGTCCCCAAGTGCCACACCCACAGAGCTTTTAAATCCCTCCAATGATGGGGATCCACCACTGCCCTGAGCAGCTGTGCCAGGGCTGGACAACCCTTTCCATCAAGAAATTTTCCATAAACCTCCCCTGTTGCAGGTTGAGGCTGTTCCCTCTCATCCTGTCTGGGGGAGCAGAGCCCCATCTGGCTTCCTCCTCCTGTCAGGTGGTTGCAGAGTGTGAGAAGGTCCCCCCTGAGCCTCCTTTTCTACAGCTGAGCCCTCCACTACACTTGTGCTCTTTTGCCTCTCTGCACCCTGAGACTGATGCACTGCAAGTGCATTCCATGTGTATTTCACTGTCAGTCCCACCACATCACCCCTCTTTTATTTTATTTCAAGTACCACAAACTCACCACTTAAATCATCCAGACCCTACACACCAACACCTTTACATAGACAGACAAGCACAGGGATGTGCTGGAACATTCCAGGAGACCCAAGGGAAGGTGTTGGAGGGAAGGGGGTGCCTGGACTGCTCACCTCTCACACTGTTTGCAGAAGTGGACAGTGCCCTGCTTGGGGATGCCCTCGGTGATGTCCACCTGTGCCCGCAGGCAGCCCACGCACATGTTGGCTGGGTTGGGTGGGATGGGGATCCCACACTGGCAGCACAGGCTGGGACACAGGCAGGGAAGGAGAGAGGGAGAGTCAGAGATCAACAGCACTGCTGCTACACCCAGGGAGCCCCTGATCCCATCCTTTATACCCGGGGTACCCCTGAAACCCTTAGTAACAGCCAGGGAGCCCTTGAACCCCTCTGTTATATCAGGGGTGCCCCAGAGCCCCTCAATCTCCCCACAACCTACCCATAATCCCCTCATTCCCACCATAACCCCCCAAACCACTCACATGTGCCCCCACACGGGCTCCTCCGGCCCCAGGTACTCCNCCCATAACCCCTCACATGTGTCCCCTCACGGGCTCCCCCGGCCCCAGGTACTCCATGGCCCCCATAACCCCTCATTCCCCCCTATAATCCCCTATAACCCCTCACATGTGTCCCCTGACGGGCTCCCCCGGCCCCAGGTACTCCATCGCTCCCCACACGCCTCGGCCGGGCAGGAAGGGGCGGGCTGAGCGAGCCTGAGGGGCGGGCACGGCCGGGGCCTCTTCCCGTCCGCCTTTTAGCGAGAAAAACACTTTAATCAGCGTTTCTGGGGAAAAATAATTCGTGTTCCATCGCAAATCATTCGACCCATCCGTCTCCCCCATCCCGAGAAGGGCGCTGAGGGCACGGCCTGTTCGGCCCGGCCCCGGTTTATTTGGAATTAAACATTGGGAATGAGAGACTTTCCTTTGTCAGAGGGGGGACTGAGTACACAAACTGGGGTATTAACACAGGATGGGGTGTTAACACAGGCTGGGATATTAACACAAATTGGAATATTCCTACATTCCACAGGGAGTGGAATTGGGAGGAGTTGGGATTGGGATTGGGANTAGCGAGAAAAACACTTTAATCAGTGTTTCTGCGGAAAAATAAGTCATGTTCCATCTCAAATCATGCGACCCATCCGTCTCCCCCATCCGGAGAAGGGCGCTGAGGGCACGGCGGGCCCGCCTGTTCGGCCCGGCCCCCGTCCCGATTTATTTGGAATTAAACATTGGAAATGAGAGACTTTCCTTTGTCAGAGAGGGGACTGAGCACACAGACTGGGGTATTAACACAGGATGGGGTGTTAACACAGGCTGGGATATTAACACAAATTGGAATATTCCTACATTCCACAGGGAGTGGAATTGGGAGGAGTTGGGATTGGGATTGGGATGAGGTGGAATTGGGGTGAATTGAAGGTGGGATTGGGGTGGGTTTGAGTTGGAATTGGGGTGAATGAAGGTGGATTTGAGGTGGAATTGGGGTGAATTGGGATTGGGGTGGGTTTGAGTTGGGATTGGGGCAGGTTGGGATTGGGATTGGGGTGAGTTGGAATTGGGGTGAATTGAAGGTGGGATTGGGGTGGGTTTGAGGTGGAATTGGGATGAATTGAAGGTGGCAATAGCCGAGGAGTTGCCCCCTTGCACCTATTAATGCTTAGAGGATGCTGCTGCTTTAACTTCTATAAATGCTGCTCTGGTTTTGTTATTTTTTAATCTATTTTTCCACCCTGTCTGAGTGTCCCCAAATACTGCTTTAAGTGCTTTTTAGAAAGAATCTCCAGCTTCGGTGGAAAGAGTAAGAATAGGGATGTTGGGCATTAAATTCATACTAAGTTCAGTATTGGTTTTGAAAGGAAAATTTGAAAAAGAATCTCTTTGAAAAAGAAAAGCTTCTAGTTTCAGAATTAAATGGCTACTTTTGGCATCGGCTGGCATAAATAATTCCTCATCCTGTCGCTGATTTATAAAGGATTAAACTATGATAATTATAATTTAATTTACTTTTAGGATGAGAGACCACCCCCAGAACCCACTGGCAGCTGGGAATTTCTGAGGGGAAGATGCAGTTTCAATAGGAGATAACAGGACATTATTCTGATGCCCACTTGTTTTTCCTGGTGCCATTAGCAAAGCCATGTTGGATTTTGAGAACACACATTTTACAGGGAAAAAAAGAAGAATTTGATAATTTTTGTGAGTTTATTTTCCAGATTTCCCCTTGTCTCCCAGCACAAAAAGGACCTGATAAACAGCAGTGAGTCCAGCAGCAAGAGATTCAGGGTTGGAGCCCCCGTTCCCTGTGGGAGAGCAGAGGGATCAGGGCTGGTTTGGCCTGGAGAAGAGATGGCTTTAAGGGAACAATTACATAATACTTGGCTTTAGAAGAAGGAGTTGGATTAGATTCCATTCATGGCGTACCAAAACCACCCTTTGGAAACGAGGAACTGCCGTGGCAGGGGCTTGGAATTGGGATGATCTTTAAGGTCCTTTCCAACCCCAACCATCTGTGATTCCATGATTTTGTGATGCCGAGGTTTGCGTGTGGATCAGCATTTGATTTCTGCACGTTTACAGTTGTGATGGAGAAAACCAGAGCTGAATTGCATGAACACATTGTGTGGGATCTGTTTAATGTGGAGATACCCTGATGGAAAGGAAGAGCTCTTTCAGCTGGGGACTGAAAATCACAGGCTGTCGAGCTGCCTGACGGGTTTTTTCTTCTTTGGCACATTTTTCTGTGGTGGGCTGCTTGTGTTCACAGACTGTTACTCCTTTGAAATGAAGTTTCTTTGCAGACCTCTCTGGAAACTCACTATCGACCATATTATTAAAAAAAAAAAAAGAAAATGAAAAAGCAAAACCATAAAAGGATAAAATATTGTTTCCCTGCACTGAAGTTTCATTTCAGAATTTCTGCTGCACAGCGGATGTTTTACAGTTTTTACTTTCAAGCTCTGATGAATCACTTGATCTTTGATTTCTTTGATTTATGAAATAATACACATCCTTTGAATTGCAGGCTGTCACTTGGAGAGTCTCAAGAGGGGTAGGACAAAGCCTGTCATTTATGGGAGCCAGATCTTTTATGAAGCCACTGGGAGGAGATTTTGATCCTAATAGTGCTGTAAAAGTTTCCACTTCAGATTTATTTTCCAGACACCAGTCACCAGAATGATTTGTGGGAATGGAAACAGTGTATATTTATTTTCTGGATGGGTACAGTAGCTCAAGGTATGAATGGCTACGAATGATAAATCATTTTTTTTGCATACAGTTGTCCCTTGGGGAAGCTCCCAACCCTGGGAATGGTCCTTGCCACTGGATTCACATCCCTGAGCCAGTAGAAATCTGAGCAGACAAAATAAAAGCAAAAAAAACCCCGTTTGATGAATTTATCTGCTTGAATCTGACCCCTGTGAAAAGCATATCAATCTGCACTGATTTCTGATCTTTCTCGCTTGTGTTTTTCAATGAGTATTAAATGTTATATTTATTTCATATAGAGAGTTTTCTGCCTTTACTTTCATATTTTTTTTCAGCATTAAAAGGATCTGTGTGATACGCAAGAAAAGCAAGGACACCATTTAAATATAGGTTAAATGAAAAAATTTAACACCATTTAAAAATGGGTTAAAATTAGGGGTAGGTACCTGTGTATAATTCCAGGCCAGAAAAGCCAGGAGAGAGTTTGTGCCAATGACAACAGTTCACAGCAGCTTCATTTTCAGTAGAAATGTCAATTGGAACAAGAGAATGATAAATTCATGGGGAAGATATTGCTGTGATTAATCTCACAGACACCTGAGGTCACTATTCCCTCACATAAAGTGGATCCAGGAAAGGAGGGGCCAGAGCCACCTGAGGAGCTCCTGAGACCTTCAGCTGCTCTGACCTTCCCACAGAGGTTTTGCTCTGCTCTGGGCTGCTCTTCTCCTTAGCTGTGCACATTGAAATGGAAAATTCAGAAATTTAAGCACAAAAGCAAACACGTTGTTTTACGCATTTTTTTAACATTCACGCCAAAATTAATTTGGGATTCAGAGCAGTGTGTGCAGCTCCCAGGACATCCAGCACCTCCAAGGCACAAATTTATAAAAATACCCTCATTTAACTATAGCACTTCAGTGACAGCATCCAGCTGGCTGAATGAGAAGGGCTGTGCAATAACAATGAAACAGCTTTATGATCTTTACTGATGCCAGTTTAGTTTTTCAGAAGATTGTGGTGACAACCCTCTGTATTTTCAGGTGCTGAGGTCCTGAGCATTCCCACACTCCTGAGACTTTTTGCCTTCTTCCTGTTACACCCAGTAAGAATTTGGAGGAATGAAGCAGTTCCCATTCAGAGAGCACACAACAGAATTATGACCAGGGCTTGGGCTGGGGAATTCGATGCAGGGCTGTGGCCAAGGGGGTATTTAAGGATTCAAGGTGGAGGTAGCAGCTCCCCATGCCAGTGGTTTTGGGAGCCACGGGAGACATTCTTGGGCAGGAACAGACTGTGCCTGGCCTGCGTGTGAGATTTATTCCAAGCAGGATCTAGCTCCCAGTTCAGGTTGTAATCAGGTGGCAATCCCTCTGGGAAAGGAAGGCTTGCCTTGCTTTTCGTGGATTGCCAGCTGGGAAGTTGCAAACTAAGAATTCCAAAAGGCAGCACAGGCAGAGCTGTCCCTTGGCTGCTGGCTCAGCTTGTCTTTTGGGATATGAATGGGAGGAATAACACCAGCTGATTCCACTGGGACATGCCACTTCCAGGGGCTGCTTTCTGTGAGTTCATCTACACTAAATTCACTGGGATAATGCTCCAATGATTTTCCAGTTCTTGCCTATTTCTTCAGGTTGTTGTGAGGAATCCAATGAGCAACCCAGTTTTTAGTGTGAGCCACAAACATTGTCCCTGCTGAGCTTCAGAGGCAGGAACAAAGAGAGCCGAAAAGAAACTCCTTTCAAATGGCTTGGGGACAGGGATCAGGATATTGTGACACTCCCCTCTGAGCTGATGAAGAGATGAAACGTTGCATCATCAGCTCTAATGAGCTTCGTCACAGCACAAAGACCTGTGGTTTGCTTTCCTTTGGACGTGCTGTGTGAAACTTGCACATGGGACATTTTTGATGGGGTGCAGGGATAGGAAATGGTGCCCTGTGTCAGCAGAGGGGGATAATTCCCAGTCCTGCTGAAGCAGCTGGATGCTCAGTGTGCCACAGGCAGATCTGCTGGGTGTGTGCAGGCAGAGGCACTTCTGCACTACTTCCTAAATTCCTGGAGCTTTTTAAAAACCACTGCTATGATGGTCATGGGGTTAGAAACGGGGGAATTTTCCTTAGTAGCTTTTATTAATCAAAATAACCCAAACAATAACATTGCTTGAATTGAGCAGCTCGAACAAGGACACATCCTAAATTTGTGAAATTAGATTTATATTGGATAACAGGGAGAAATCCTCCCCTGGGAGGGTGGGCAGGCCCTGGCACAGGGTGTCCAGAGAAGCTGTGGCTGCCCCTGGATCCCTGGAAGTGTCCAAGGCCAGGGTGGATGGGGCTTGGAGCAACCTGGGCTGGTGGGAGGTGTCCCTGCCCATGGCAAGGGTGGCACTGAATGGGCTTTAAGGTCCCTTCCAGCCCAAACCATTCTGGGATTCTAAGGGAGTTGCAATTTGCAGGTAAAAATACTTTGCACATTATGTCTGTTAAAAACCTGTACATAAAAATTATGAGTAGTGTTCACATTGCCTAAACTTGCTTTACTCTGGAGCCATAACCAGAGAAAATGCCAAAAAGCAGTTACAGGGATCTTTCTCCAGAATCCAACTCGTATTCCTTGTGCTTTGTGATGTTCTCTGCTTGTCCTCCCTCCCTCTCTGCTTCTGAGGGTGGGAGGAGAGGACAGGAGCGTGGTGGAGGCAGGAATTGTGTGTTTTAGTGTGGATGGAAGAGTCAGAGATGGATGGTTTGTAGGGCAGAAGGAGGAGTAAAGAAAGGAGAATTTGGTGTTGGAAATGGGAGCTAAACTAAATGGTTACAGGGACAAGGGCAGGGCCACTGTGCCCACCCAGGGCTTCACCAGACCCCCTGAACATTTCAGCATGAACCACCTTACCAGTGGTGACCTAAGACATGCTGGATAAATGTGATGGCAGCTTGCTCTTTCTCCTGATATATTTACTATTTTTCTTTTGCTTGCAACAGTCCCCTCTGATGGCATTTGCATTTTAGAATCCTTCATGGAGATAAATGCTGGGGAGGAGATGGTGCAATTGCAGTGGGTTGGAGTTTGCTTTGCACCTCTCCCATCCTGTTGGCACACGCAGGACACGGCGAGCTGACACACGGCTATTAAAAGGTGTCTGTGCAGGTCTTGCTCAGCCAGAGCATTGCAAAACCAGGACTCCCTGCCTGTTTGAGGAGTGGAAACTTCCCAAGCTGATCCCAATGCTGCAGCTCATTATTTATTTAGGAGGAGCTGCATTTATATGAAAGGCGATCTCAGCGAGGCTCGTTTTGCTATTGAAGATTTCTTGGGGAAAAGAAGCCACAGATCCAGGGCTGCAAAATGCTTATTTCAGTTCCAAGCCCTGTGATGGATGGAGTGGGTTTCAGAGGGCATGGTAGTTCACAGAATCACAGAATCATGGAATGGTTTGGTTTGGAAGGGACCTAGAGGATTCCAACCCCACTGAGATGGGCAGGGACACCTCCCACCAGCCCAGGTTGCTCCAAGCCCTGTCCAACCTGGCCTTGGACAGTTCCAGGGATCCAGGGGCAGCCCCAGCTTCTCTGGGCACCCTGTGCCAGGGCCTGCCCACCCTCCCAGGGAAGGATTTCTTCCCAACATCCAATTCTGAATAAAAAGCTGATACTGAACCGGGTGTGTGGCTTTGACATATTTTGGTGCCACCAAAATCTATCTGTGTTAAGGAAGAACTTTTGGATCCCAGAATACTCAGATTATTGGATAGCATGGGAGTCACTTCTGGCCAGGTGGGAAAGGCTGGAGCACAGGGATCCTTTGGAACTTTTGATGTGTCTCCACAGCACGTGTGAGGCAGCACAGACCACACCAACAGCCCAGTTCTACCTGCTTTCATCAAGTTGTGCCTTCAGTTCTCGTGTGAGGAGAACTATTGCAAAGGGAAGGCTAAAGTGGAAGGCACCTGTGGTGTGGAGAAAGCTCCCTGGGATGTGTTCTTTCCCTGGAGTGAAATACCTGGGACATCCCTGAGCAAGGCACCAAACTGTCCCAAGCAGGACATGTCAACTCAATTTGCACCACCTTTTCTCCAACTTTTAGCTCCTAAATCCCTCCCTCTCTGTGCCTTTGGCAGATAATTAGTGTCTGGGAGCTACCAGGCTTCTCTCTTGTGCAATTTGGGGCTGTTTGGAACACGAGGAACTGATAGAAGCTCTTTCCCCTGCCAGCCTGCTGGGTGAGGCCGTTGCTCCCCGTGTTTTAATGACATTGCTGCAATCCCATTCCAGCCCTCTCTCCATGGCAGGGCGCTTATTCCGAGCCTGGCCTCACTTGTTTTGTGCCCAAATCTCCAGGATGTCTGTTTTACCCTCATTTTCTCCTCCTGCTCAATTTTTTTGGGGAATACCAAAAGCTCATATTCATGGCATGTAAGTCATCCTTGAGCATGACCTTGAAATAATGAGATATTTCTGATTTGCTCCTTGATGATGAAGCCAAGACAGGAGCTGCCTTAAAAGATAAGGGAAGCAGCACCCTGGCTGACAATATATCTATTCCTGATACTGCCACAATTTACTTCCCTTTCCTCTCTCTTTGCTCAGTCAGTGTAAGAAAAGCAGAATCTCATTTTTTTGTCAGGTAGATGTGCCAGATTTTCCCTATTCTCCATCGTGTAGATATTTCCAGTCCTATTTTTTTTCTCTTGCCCATCTCAGCACTAAGATCCATATTTTGATGCAAAGGGTACATGGGCATCTTTTTAACTTCAGTTTTAAACCCAGACTAATGTGGCAATCAAGGGGGACAATAATTTATATCAGGCCACATGAAGTGATTTCTACAGCCTATTTCCAGCTTGCAGCTTATTCAAATATAAAGAAGGTCTTAGTTATCCTGGCAACAAGTGACTGTAATGGAACACCAGAATCAGCAGAGTTTATCAGCTCTTACCTGTCCTGATGTAGCAACTGGTGAAATAAGGGTGGAGCAGGCAGGGATGGTGACAAGTGGGAGTTCTCAGAGCTAATTCTTACCTCCACCTGTGAATCAGAGCCTCCCAGCCAGGGAGTTGCCATGGAAGTTGCCTGGAGGTATTTGCATCATTGGGGCTCCTCAAATTCAGGCAAAAAGATTGCTTAGTCGAAGGGATAAATATATTAGAGCTGATCATGCTTTGAGCCACTTTGTTTAGCTCAGGCTGAGTTTGCCTCCTGTGTGTAGGGAAGGGTGAAGAGGAGCCTGTTTCATTTCGGCTCTTCCTGATGGAGTCGTGGGACAAGCTCAGATCCAGACAGTCTTTCCCAGAAAGATGAGGGGAAAAGATGGGAACAGGGGTTTCTCCTCCTTCTGCTGAGGAAGCAGCGAGGCAGGAGCCACTGTGAGGCTCTCTGGGAATGTCACACTCCAAGGAAATCAGGACTACATTTAGTCCCTGCTTGCCTAAGCTGGGTTTAGTCAGACACATCACACCCCACTGACCCCCGATCTCTAACCTGCTATTTCCATCCTAACTTTGTAGTTAATGGGATTAAAATGCATCCAAATAGCTTGGCAAGAAACCTTCTAGTGCAGGGGCACTGGGGGTGGTCCTGAGCCCTGTTCCACCAGCACCAAGGGAAAGGTCCTTGGGGAGCTGTTTTTAACAATCTGGGCAAAGGTTGCCCTGAGGGGCTTCAGGAAAAGACCTCTGGAGGTTCATGGTCTGGCCATGCCCATGTGGAGTCGCCCTCGGTAATGGCTTTGAGAAGTGATCCATGAAATTGGCCAGGAAACCTTTATGGCAGGGTAAATGGGAGCTTTGATGAAGTGAAATTAAGAAAATGAGCTTTAAACAAGAGAGGTATGGTGCTGGCCAGCTGAGCCCCCAGATTTGTCAGCACTTAAGTTAATGGGGCATTTGTACTTTCAGGGTCACTGCAGCTGCAAGGGGTTCATCTCCCTTTCTGCCTCTGTTGTGGTTTGCACTGTTGGCTTAATTGGTTCTGTTTGTTCTGAACACAGTCCTTTCATTTGGCCTTTTTTGGTGGGAAAACTTCCAGCCTGAACTACCATCAGTAGGGTAATCATGGAGCATTTTATTACAATTACCACGGAGCAATAACGAAGCAGGAGAAAAACCAGTGCCCTGCCAAGGTGTTTTATAAGGACCTTGACATCACAATGGAGCTGATGGCCACGTGTTGGACATACTGGTGTTACTGGGAGCTCCAAAACACAACCCTCCCTCCACCTTAAAACCTCTTTCTATCCTGTATGAATGGTTTCATCTCCAGGGAAGAGGATTCCAGCCCAGGAGCAGAGTTTCCCAAGCTGTGGTGTGGTCTCAGGCTGTCAAAGTGTTATCTCACCTCCTCTCTCTTTTAGCTGGGCCAAGAAGATGTTTCTGTTCACTGCTGAGTGCCAAAAATGCCTTGAATTCTCCTGCTGGAACCCACTGATTTGGAATATTAAGTAGGTAGACTTATTCCAGCTTTTCCAGCAGCAAGGAGAAGTGAAAAGGGTTGGGAAAATCTCAAAAGGCTTTTTAGCAGGGGTTGTTTTCAGCTGTTTCTTTCCTTCCCCATGAATACCTCTTGCCCAAATCCTTTAAAATTTAGTAAAGCTGAAGAAGTCACTCAGAAAAGAAAAGTTTTCACTCGAGTAAGGCTGGAGGAGGCTTCCCAAAAAGCTGAAGAAATTCCCTGGTTTAGAAATTAGAACATAAGATCTCCATGGACTGATGAGGAGGTGCCATGGCATTTAAATCATTGGATTATCAATTTAACAAGCAGAGTTAAGGGCAGAATTTGGGAAAGATTTTTTGTTCAACTTGTTGGGTAAATATTTGCATTTTTTCCACCTCCAATATTTGTATTGTAACTTTCAGTCTATTTTTAGTTTATTTTTAGGGGCTGTTTTCATAGAAAATATCACAGGTATTGCCATTTTCCATCTCCTCCAATGCTGTGGTTATCCCTGAAAGTGCAATTACAGCAGGATAACAACTGGGATTAAACAGACAGGACGGCTGAGCTTTGGCTCCCACTCGATCCCAAACCATCCAGCACACACAGATATTTATTGCCTTAAATTGAAACACAAAAATGTTTTTTTTTTATCCCTTCCCCACCAGCAGAGACAGGAAATCTTGGGCTGGAGCACCAGTGAGGATGAACACGGATCCACTTCAGGACCTCCCAAACCTCGCCCCAAAATATTTACTACAAAATATTCTGTCTGCCACAGCCTCAACCCAGCCCACACACATCCAGAGTATTTATGAATGAGCAGAAAACACAGAAGAGCTGAGTCAGGCACCAAAATGTTGTTTGAGAAGAATAGAATTTAATTTTTATCTGGAAAAAAACTGCATACACATGTTCAGATCTGTTCAACCTTCATGACATGTCTTCGTTTCCAAACAGACTTGTGCTTCGAAGCGTGCAGGAGCCCACTGCAGCTTGATAAAGAAGTTAAGAGGGCTTTTTATTTTTTATATCCTATAACTGTGCAAATATCATTTGAAAGCTATTTACATTTTCACCTCTCACTTCGAAGAACAGCAGCATCAGCTGGTGAGACGTGCACTGTGTGGCTGTGATTTATGATTTGGCATTCACATTTGATTTAGGTGCAGTGTAAAAACCAAACAGCCTTTCATTGTTCCAGAAACTCCCCACAGGCAAGGATAATAAATCTAATTTCTTCTCTAGAAAGGGCATCTCTTTAAGCACTCAGACTTCCCTGCAGGTATTATTCCTTCCCCTCTGATTCCTCCATCATCCCCCCCTGGTGCTGACATGCACGGCTTTGGTGAGTGGGAGCAGAAGGAAAAGCTCTTGGGTTTTCCCAAAGAAGGCAGAGCACTGAAACACAGCTGGCTTTGCTTCTTTCTGCCATCTTCACTATACTGCAAGGTTACATATACTATTTAAAGAAAACAAACCTATTTTAGACCATCTGAACTCAGATGCAACAACTTAGATGCAAACCAGTTGGATTTAAATGGATCCTTCTATTCCTTTCTCTTCTAATTTCCTCTCCCATGCATTAAAGACTAGAAGTCAGTAACCAGGTATTGAGTGCTGCTGGATTTGCTCCTGTCTTTGTGTTCCCTGCCCTGCTCAGAGATGCCACGGGGGCTTTGCCCCGGCACTGGGCAGGACTGTGGGCACGTGCTGTGCTCTCACCCCACCCCTCCGAGTCTCTGCTGCTTTGCACATGCCCCAGGGACTAAAACAGGCTGCTGGAAGTGGGAGCTGCTTGCAATGAGGTAACCGTGGCATTGTTGGGTGGCGATGTGTTCCCTCTGCTGATTTCCCAGGGGCAGGAACTCGGTGCCCTCCTCTGCTCCCCAGCTCTGGAAATGAAGCCAAGCTGTGTGTTTGGTGAAGGAGGACACGGCGTCTCCCTAAGTGCCAGAGTGCTTGGAGTAAAGCCCTGCCATCCCCCAAGCTGCAGGAGCTGCTGGGCAGAGCTCAGTTCCCCACGGGCACGGCGCTGTCGGGCTGGGCCCCGAAGATCTGCGAGAAGAACTCCAGAGCCAGGCGGACGTGGATGGGGACAAAGACGTAGGCTGTGTACACCACCATGGCCACCACGGTGACGGTGATGGTGTGGAACATGGACTGCTCCCAGGGCTCCAGCACGTAGCTGCAGGTCACCAGCAGGTACTGGTAGTACAGCCAGTAGATATAGTCCTTCACACGCTTCACGTCCATCTTCGGCTCTCGGGGGTCTGGAGGTGACCTGGAACGACAGGGAGCTCTGGGTGACAGCTGCAGTGTGACCACTAGGACTGACTGTGCTCTGGTGATCATCATCTCCAGTTTGGTAGCACATGTGATTGTTACAGAAGGTAAATTCCAAAGAGAAAGGACACAGTGCCATCAGCAGCCTCTGCTGTCCTGGGGCACAGGAGAACAGTGGTGAGCTCTGTAGGTGCTGCTGGCACTTGGTGAAGCTCTGTCAGCCTCAGTTCCAGAGGGAATGTGGCTGCCCTATCCCTGGAAGTGTCCAAGGCCAGGTTGGATGGGGCTTGGAGAAACCCAGTCTAGTGGGAGGTGTCCCTGCCCCATGGCAAGGTGGAACTGGGTGAGCTTCAGCATCCTTTCCAACCCAAACCATCCTGTGATTCCATGAACTCCCACACTGTGACTAGGACTGTGTTTCCCTGCTCATTCTGTGGTAGGAATTAAAGCCACATTATCTTACAAAGGGTCAGGGTTCATGTGGAAATCAGGGAAACAGGTAATTTTCTCTCAGGTAATACCTTTAATGCATCCATTGTTCCCAGCTCCACATGGAAAGGGGAATGGCTGAACTAGGAAATGGGGTTTGCCTTCCACTGTTTTTGGCATTTTAAATAGTCTTTAAATACAGGCTGAAACCTTCTATTTAGAGAAAATACAATGACAAGCAACTGTATGAGGCTTCACAGAGGGACTCCTTTATTTTGGGGTTGAAGAACACACATGCTGCTCAGATCTGTAAAAGGGAATACAGCAGATTTTCCTGCTGGAAACCCTTCCAATATATCATTTTGTTCTACACTTCTGCTGCCTAAAATGCCAGGAAGAGGGATGTCAGGCACAGGGAGCATTGGAAAACTTGCAGCCTGTTATTAAAATAATGATGGCCACTGATACAGACCAGAAAATATCACAGCCCCATCACCCACCCAGCCCTTCTGTGTCACCCAACCACCTGTAGCTTCCCTTTACTCCCCTAATTCTCCCCAAACACTTCATTTCCTTCGCGCCCATCCTCCCATATTCCCCAGGGTACATCTCCTGGATGAAGAATCTGCACACAGTGCTTCTGGAGGACAGATCACTCCCATCTGAAATCCAGCAGTGACTGCCTGGGCTGGGAACAGCTTTTCTTGCAAGGGTTCAGACTGGGCAGAAAGGCCACCCTCTGTGGCTCCTGTCGTGGCATGAATGGAAGATAACTCCTTTCAGATAATTTATTTCATGGCAGAACTCAAGAGAGGCCTTAAAGCCTTGTAAATATTGCAAAGCCTCCAATAAAAATGGCCCAGCTGGCAAACTGTGACCCCCTGGGAGCCAAAAGTGTCTCTGTTTAGCCCTTCTGGAGAAAGGGCAGCATTTTTCAATGAAGAGGTTAAGCCCTTTCCTCTGCAATTGGATGGAGAACGATAAGGGCCCTCTGATACTCTCTAGGATTAAGGTATTTACACTGGGGTTATACCTGGGCTAGTTAAACTCATACCTTCCTTGGGTAAATAGCTGCTAATCCCCACTGCTGCACCGAGGAGCTGCAAGGCTGGCTGGAGTGCTGGCTGGAGCACTGGCTGGGGGTGGTTAAGGCTCTGAGTTCTCAGAGATGCACATCCACTTGGGTGTCACCATTCAGAGCTGCTGCAAGGGCCAGCCAAAGGCAGGGGAAACATTCCCCAAGCTGATTTGAGGGATATCCAGCCAGGCTGCAGCCTCAGCACTATCACTGACTGGGCACTGCCAGGCTCATGCAGGGAGACATGAATAAAGCATGAAATAATTCAAATGATGAGCAGCCCTTTGGATTTAACCCAAGCCCTTGTCACCCTTTCTCCAGCCTGGGGATTGTGTTTCCACTCAGCTCCTCCCCAAAGTCCAGCCTGTGGTTCTCTGGTTCTCCCAGGTCAGGGTGCAGGGGGATAATTCCATCTCCAGGCACTCAGACATCTGGAATGCCAGGAAAAACCAAACTGCCTCAATGCAGAGGCTTTGTGGTCTCCTAATGAATGAGAAAGGCTGAGATAAGTAAAAGCCAAGCAGTAAATGCCAATGTCCTCACCACTAACACACTTCCACTGCATTTAATCTACCCAGAAACCTCATCTGTTAGCAGGAGAAACGCTGAAACACCAAGAGTGTTGCAGGATAATGCCATTCCAGATGCATCATTTATAAAGGAAAAGATAGGAGGGAAAGGAAAAAGAGCCACCCTAAACCAGCTGCTCAGGAAATCAGAGACAAGACTGCCCTGTGCCACAGATCCCTCTGCCTGCATTAATTTGGGCTCATCTCCAGAGCTCTCAGGCAGCTTGACCACCCAAATTACCTGGAGCAATAATCAAGGGGAAGGGGACATCACTAGACAAACTTTTGAGGCCAAAAAGATCTGTATTTTAAAGAGGACTCATCCCAGAGGGGCTTCCACTTCCCTTTTGAAGCCTTACTGTGTTTTATTCTACTACTGCTATCACTCTGAGCTGAAAGGGTCCTGAGTAATTCACTCATCACTTCCCAACATTCCAGAGCAGGAGACAATTTGCTCTTGTGCCATTTTAACTTAACACCCCTTTGTCTATAAATCTGGATTTAAATGTTGAATTGTGTTGTGGAAATGCCTTTCTAGAGGCCACGGGACTGTTACAGCCAGCTATGAGTGACATGAGGAGAATTCAGCTTCTCAAGCCATTAAGCAACATTCAGATTATTTTCAGCAATTCTACCTCCAAGCCAAGGGACAAAGAAAAAAACAACAAACCCAAGAAGAGAAACCTGTAAAGCAGCTTTTAGTGTTTTAAGTGGCTGCCTGATTTCCTTGCCTGTTGACACATGTCTCCGATTAGGGCAGCTGAAAAGATAAATCAGCATCCAAATACCCCAGGTTTCATTTCAGAGCAATTACTAAATTGCTTGATTAATGACCTGGTGTTGGAGCTAGTTGGGAGTTGGAACCTGAAGATGCTTTAATATGGAATTTATGCTTTGAGCAACTAGGATTTGGGGAATTTTGTTCATATTTGAAGTCTGCAATTCTGACCCTGGCTGGACAGCACCTGCTGGGAAATTCCTGGGGAATTCTTGCAGGGGAACTGGGATAGACTGGTTTCCAAAGAATGCTTGAAAAACACCCGACACCCTCAGTAAGGAGGGGTTGGTTGATTTATACACACAGAGAAAAAGGGTTTCCAACATATATTTAGGTCTAAGTTTATCTGGAGTGGGGAAAATTAAACCCTGGCAGTGGAGGTGGCCCAATTCAACAGGGTGTTGGATGCTTGGAATGTAAAGTAGGGACAAGACAAGAATTAAAACAAGCAAACAATCATTCCATCCCCCAAATGCAAAGATTAAATTGGCTATAAATAATTTCAGCTATTAGAAGAGGAATGGGTAGTCATCCCCGTGGGTATTGAAATATAAATCCTTTCTGCAAGTCATTTATCTGCAATTGCATAGTGCTGAGTGGGTTTGTTCTGCTGGAACTCAGAACACCCTGATTTATCCTAAGACACCAATCCTGACCCTCTTAATGCCAATGTGATGGTGGGATGAGCCCACTGATTTCCTGCACACAGACACCTCTGAGGGCCATGTATTACTTTGCTCCTGTGCTCCAGGAGATGTAAAAGTCTCACACATGTCCCGTGCAACCCCAGGACAAAGCTCTGAGCTCCTCAAATTTTACTGCTCGACATGGCATGTGAATGAACATGGTTTGACTGTGCCCATGGGGTTTTCTGGGTGAAAAATTCTTCCAGAAGCAGAAAAATACTTCAAGAGGGGACAGGGTGAGGCAGAAGGGTGTTTTCAGCCCCGTTTCTGCTCTCCCTTGTTCAGGAGAATGAACTCCAGCATCTTCCTCACCTTTAAATAATAACCCTCCCTCCTGCTGCCCTCAGTGGGGGGGACAGAGGTGCTGTTTGGGTTCTTCTAAGTGTTCCATAATGCACACAAGACCCAGGACCTTTTTCTCTTCAGGAAGACTTCCTTTTACCTCTGGTGACTCCAGACAAGGCAGCAAAACTCTCCCAGGGTGGCAATGCCACACCTGCACAAAAACTGGCCCAACCTCCTTGTGTCCAGCTCTGATCCCAAACCCCACCATGTCCGTGCTCCTCCAGCAGCTCTTCTGGGCTCCCAAGCAGTGGTTTGGGGCTGTAATTTGGCTGCATCTCTACCTGGAGCACAGGGATTCATGTGAGCTGGATAGAAGCACAGCAGAGGATTGGGGCATATGCCCCTTCCAGCACACAGCTGGAATTATAGTATGGCCTGCAGTGATTGGGAAGTCACGTTAAATGTGGTGCACAAAGTGTTGACCCTCAGGAAAGCAGAGGAGGATCTGCAGCACCCTCAAGGATCTCCTTTGGAGGGAGGCTCCCAACCCAGCAGTCAAAGGTGGGCCTGATTTCTTGCCTCCCCTTCCCCTGCAAGCTGCAGGCTGCTCCCAGCAAAGCCAAATAAATCAACTCCCCCAAACTTTGCAGCCTGGCTGATTTATCACTGCACTCTCCTGTCCCTGCTCCGGCAGAGAAGGAAGAGATGCAGCTTCTCTGCTGTAACAACAACATTCTTGGAGCAGCTCTGTCCCATTTTCTTCCAAGGCCAAATTAATTTTTCAACAATTTTTGTGTTCTTCCCTCCTCTGAAGTTTCCTCAGTCATTTCCTTACGTAACTCTCTGCTCCTTGGAGTTGCTGTAGAAATTCCTTCCTTTCCTGCCTCCTGAGCTGGGGCACATTTTGGGCTCCAAGTCCTCTCCTGTGCCAGGACCTGCACCTTGGAGCAGACCTGTGAGCAGCCCTGCCAGGGAAGTTGAAATCCCAGGAAAAGCTTTCCCTGTATCTTCAGTATAAGTGTAGTTTAAGACAGATACAGTTTTGAACTCAACTGATTCCCAAAATAACCCCCAAATTTGTGACCAGAGACCAGCACCAGGTTTAAATTGCAAATGCTTAGAAATTGAGAACTGTTCCAGGAGCACCTTACAGGGGGTTTGGCTTTGCCCTGGCTGAGGTTTTGCCTTTCCTCTTGGTGACAAGTTCTTAGTTCCTGCAAGACTTGTGAGATTTAGGACATCACCTGCATCCTTCAAGAGGATTTCAAAGATCTTAAAGTTCAGAAGGTTGTGTAAACACATCACTCTATAAACAAAATAGCTGAGATGTTTGAGGTCTAAAAAAAGACTTACTTTCGATTGTAGTTCTTATTTTATTCCGACTTCTTTGCTTTGCTCTGAGTCATTTCTGAAGCAGCTGAAAATAACAGCTGCTCTTGGGTTATATGTAATGTGAGAAGGTGAATACTGTCATAGTTATGACAGGTATTAGTGGGAAACAGGTACAAAACTCTTGTGCAAGTGCATCTCCTGTGAGATCTGAGGAAAGGAAGCAGAGTTGCATCACAGCAGTCACTGGCCCAAAAGGGGAAAAGAAAAAAATGAAGTGAGATCCTTGCAGCAGATAAGAAGTAAAAAGGGAGAAACTGATTTAACTGATTTAACCCCACATGTGCAGGAAGGAACAGCTTCCCTCACAGGTTACTTCATCCCTCCCAGCAAGCAGGTTTGACCACAGAGAACTATTCATACAGAATACCCCTAAAATGAGGGGAAAGCAAAGCCACCCTTAAATTTTGGAGGGGTTACACAAGGAATGTTCCAGTCAGACAGCAGGGCAAGACAAGGCTCTTCAAAGCTGCAACACCCCGTGGTGCTGAGCTGCTGAAAAGCAATGAGTGGGTTCCCCAAGCATGGTGTCCCATCCCAACTCCTGGGCTCCTGGCTTTGGGAATGTTCCCCAGGCTTGAGCTACAGACCCAGCACAAAATAAAATCTCCATAAACCCTGCCTTGGCAGGGCCAGGGATGGTTCTCAGCCAGCTGGAGCACCGTGTTGTGGTGCTGTGCACGTGTCCTGGATGCTCTGGGGGCACAGAGGGGATGGGACAATATTCCCGTGGCCCTGAGCTGCTCCCCAGGCACTGTTTCACCACATCTCCCATTTCAGCTGGAACAACATCAAGAGTTTCCCTCCTTTTCTCCACCAAACCTGCACCATCTGGAAATCACTCCGAGGACTTTGTGGAGTCGCTCTCAAGACATCGTTATTTGTACCATAGTCATGATATTCATCAGAAAAAGATAACCAAGCATCCCAAATCCTAAAACCTCGAAATCCACAGCCCACGAAGTACCTCATGCTGACTAAGCAGAGCATTTATTGCAGGGATTCTCCTCTCCACTCTGCCAGCTCTGCTTATACAACAGGGAGGGGATGTCTTGCACCTGCCTCCCACTGAAGGATTTCTGGGAGCCACCAGCAGGTCTAAGAAAACCAAAGAGGAAAAAAAATCTGCCAGCAGTGAGTATTTCCACCACACTGGAATGAGCAGCACAGTCACCTTCCCTTCAGCCTTTGTATTTCTGAGTGTGTGACTGGTCCCAGTAAACCCCCACCAAGGCAAACCATCCTCCCAGCATCTCCACCAGCACCACCACCTGCAAACCCCTGACGGCAGCAACAAGTCACAGAGCCAGGCAATGGCGTGGCGTGGAGGGGACCTTGAAGCTCATCTCCTTCCAACCCCCTGCCAAGAGCAGGGAGCGATTTAAGCCCGGAGGACCTTGCAGAAGGCTGTAGGTCCGTCTGCAACGCCACCACCGCCTTGAAGGAGGCACAGCAGAGAGGATCCCCCCCTGCCCCCGGGCCTTCCCCCCGCGCTCCTTACCGAGCCGCTGGAGACCTGCGGGGCCAAGGTCACCGGCCCCTGGATGCGGGGATGCTGCGGGACGCGCCTCCCACGCCGTGCCCTTGGGCGAGCCCAGCCGAGCTGGGACTGCCTGCGGACACCGGGCCGTGCGGGGCACCTGGTGCGGGCACACCGGGCTGCGGGCACACCGGGGATGCGGGCGCTCCGGGATGCGGGCGCTCCGGGATGCGGCTGCTCCGGGATGCGGCTGCTAGGGGATGCGGGTGCCCGGGGATGCGGGCACACCGGGGCTCCGCGGCACGGGTGCTCGGGGATGCGGCTGCTCGGGGATGCGGGCGCTCCGGGGATGTGGATGCTCGGAGATGCGGGCGCTCGG